>CAMOHE010036157.1:0-178446 GCA_946598075.1 Artocarpus hirsutus
AGTATACCACCCGTCTATCTTAAGTAAACCACCCAATAACCTATGTGCTAATTGTAGATAGTGAACCCAACTTTGTTCACCTTCTAATCCCTGATTGTCTTACAACCTTTCCAAGACCATCCTAATTGATTTATGAATCTTATTAGAAACTAAAATATATAGATTTATACTTAATTCATTTATGGATGTGGTTATATGTTATGCTTTAGTTTTAATTGTCCTTATGCACACCTTAGGATCAAGGGTGTGTGGAGCTTACGTTAATTAAATTCAGAGATTAAAAGATTGTTGAGAAGCTTGGAAGGTAGGGATTCTATTACTCATCTTTTGTAAGGTTTTTATGGAATTAAAATTGATTGTTTTACCACAAGATAGATGTATCTATGTTGAACTGCTATTATATGAGAATCACATATGAAACTATGACATGAACTCGCCCTGTATTGATTAGCGAGGAACAAAATGAATTAACATATGTTGTTATAAGTTGGAAAGCATGGTTAGGAAAATTGACTCTATAAATAATGATGGAACATTGAGAAATTGTGAGACGTGAAGAGGGCGACGGTTACGTCATTGGGCACGATTACCCTAAAAGGTAAAATAGAGGGAAGCTGATGACGCTTCCTTGGGTCGAAAGTCCCAGAACACACTGTATAGGAATCAACTTAGTGAGGACTCGGGGCTTGATGTCCCCTCACCGGAATACCCTCGGAATGTTTGGAGGGTGGCCAAGCTCGTCCATTTGGGTTTCGATAAGTGGAGTGTTACTTTATTTAATGTGGATACCTAGGAATAATGATGAATTGTAATATTTGTATATATGTATAAGTGTGAAACTTGGTAATGGTTAACTATAGTATTCACGAGATATGATTATAATAAACTTCATAATCTAGTATATGATGTAAATTAACTAACCATGCAGGTTTAATGTGGTAAGAATAAAACCTTAAGGTGAGTAATCGTTTTCCCTACTGAGCATGTTGTCGTTCATCCCCTAATATGTTCATCTTTTCAAGACTCACTAAGTGTGAGGTGGCTACAAGAAAAATAGTTGGAGAAGCTAGGTAGCTATATTACATTAGGATGGCTTTGAATGTAAAGAATGATCTTCATAATAATGTAAGCATCCATTGTTACTTTCTGTGACTGTATTAAGATTTGTTGATGGTTGAAATGATGATGATGACAGTTGTATATTATTAAAATTTAAGGTGCTACATTAAACTGTAGTTTATTTATTTGTTTATGTTTTTATTTTAATTTGAGAGTCATACCAACAATCCCACCCTCGCTTCTCCCGCCGAGCTTGCTAGCCATGCTGCCCTCCTCTATTCTCCAAGCGTAGCACCATCCTTCTCTTGTTTCAATTATTCTAAAAAAAAAAAGGCCTAGTGCCTGTTTCAATTATGCCAACAAACCCACCCTCCCTTCTCCCGTTGAGCTTACTGGTCGCACTACCTTTCGCCATTCTTTAGGTGTAACGCCATCCCTCCCTTGTACTCGCGTTGTAGTCGCCGTTGTGGTAAAAATTTGTTATTTATTGTTTTAGTCTTTTTTTCAAGTTTTAGAAATATTTTTACACATTTTTAAAAGCAAAAATTTTAAAAATATTGTCAAAATAATTCTCTAAAATTTTTTATTTTTTAAAATAAAATTAATTTTACTTATTTTAAAAACATTTGGTGGGACAGTTACGCCCAACCAAGAACTTGGGCGAGCATTATCCTTGTTTCTCATAAATATCACTAGCATAAGGATCTCCTTCTCCGGAAAATATCTCGCTCGTAATATAGTACCCCACACATATATTGGAAGGCAGTATTATCTAAATCTGAACCATCGAATTAGATCAAAACTATTTTTAGAATAGAAGGTATATAAATCTGGCCGTTCATAACAATACATACCAGTAAGGTCTTTAATTGAGTGGAGGACATTGAGACCCGAACCCTAGTGGAGTTCCTTGGAGTGAGGAGACGAGGAGAGAGAGATTCTTTACATGCGCAACATCTGTTTCAGATCAATTTCCCTTCGTCCTTCGTTTGCTCTTCAATTCTTCAACCTCCGAGCTCTCAGCTTCTCAACAATGGCGTCATCCGAGGATTCGCTCCGCCGAGCTCTTGCCGAGAAGCAATCGGCCGTGGAAGCCCAGGCTAATAGCGTTCGCGCTCTCAAGGCCACTGGCGCTCCCAAGCCCGACCTTGACGCCGCCATCGAAGCTCTCAATGCTCTCAAGCTGCAGAAAGCTTCCATCGAGAAGGACCTCCAGGCCACTGTCACCGGCGCCGCCGATGGCTCCGCCATCAGCAAGGAAGCTTTCCGACAAGGTGTGGTAAACACTTTAGAGCGTCGTCTGTTTTACATTCCCTCGTTCAAGATCTATCGTGGCGTCGCAGGGCTTTATGACTATGGTCCTCCTGGCTGCGCTGTTAGGTCTAATGTTCTTGCTTTCTGGCGTCAGGTTTGTTTATCTCTCATCTCCATCCCCCTCTCTCTCTCTCTCTCTACACACACACGTATCTATATATCATTCGTGAAATTTGGACGATTGAATTATCAATTCAATTCATTGTTTATGTAATTATTCTGATTTTACATCTGAAATTTCTCTCTCTCCATACATGTGTATTATGTATCCGTCTGATGTTGTTTCATTCATGTTAATTGGAGAATTGAAGTATCGAAATAAGTCTAATTTTGATGTAATGGAAATTATACTGAGTGAATTCCTAAATTGTTTTGGGGTTGCAGCATTTTGTTCTTGAGGAGAACATGTTGGAAGTACACTGTCCCTCCGTGACCCCTGAGATCGTTCTCAAAGCTTCTGGTCATGTTGATAAATTCACCGACCTCATGGTCAAGGATGAGAAAACTGGTACCTGCTTCCGGGCCGATCACTTGCTCAAGGACTTTTGCAATGAAAAGCTTCAGAAGGACCTTACCATCTCTGCCGAGAAGGCTGCTGAGTTGAGACACGTTCTTGCAATTCTTGATGATCTATCAGCCGAAGAGCTTGGTGCCAAAATCAAGGAGTATGGCATCACGGCCCCGGACACCAAGAATCCACTTTCCGATCCTTACCCATTCAATCTGATGTTTCAGACATCAATTGGCCCTTCTGGTTTAAGCCCTGGGTGAGCATACTGCGCTTTTGGTATGCGTGTGTCCTTTTTTTTCTTGTTAGTCTTGGTGACGAGGTTATATTTATTTCGTTTGCTGTAGGTACATGCGCCCAGAAACTGCTCAGGGCATATTTGTAAATTTCAAAGATTTGTATTATTACAATGGCAACAGACTCCCTTTTGCTGCAGCTCAAATTGGCGAGGCTTTTAGAAATGAGGTTTGAATTTTTCTCCTAGTACTCAACATTTCATACTACGCTTTCTGCTTGGGAACATGCTCTTGTGTCTTGCTGCTTGGAAATGGTTATTACATTCTTTGTATGACATCCCTCAAACTGTCATTTTGGCCTTCTGATGTCTTACCTGGAGAAGAGAAATATTAGGTACTGAACATTATGTGTTTCCCAGTGCTATGAGTTTTCATGACCAATACTTATGGGTGTTGACCTAGAGCAGTTATGCAAAGTTTGTCCCGTTCTTCAAGTGAAACCCTCTCACTTTTTGTTCTACGTGTGCAGATATCTCCTCGCCAAGGCCTTTTGAGAGTTCGTGAGTTCACACTTGCTGAGATTGAGCACTTTGTTGATCCAGAGGACAAATCTCACCCAAAGTTTTCAGAAGTTGCAAATCTTGAGTTTTTAATGTTCCCAAGGGAGGAACAAACGTCAGGCCAATCTGCGAAGATAATTCGACTGGGTGAAGCAGTTTCCAAGGTTGGCTCATGTCAATTTTTAACATTGTTTCTACTGTTCTTTTTCCTTTTGTGCAAGCCTGTGATAAATGGTGTTGTTCAATGTCACTTAGGGAATTGTTAACAATCAAACTCTTGGCTACTTCATTGGGAGAGTATATGTTTTTCTCACATGTCTTGGCATAGATGCAAAGCATTTACGATTCCGCCAGCACCTTGCTAATGAAATGGCTCACTATGCTGCTGACTGTTGGGATGCTGAGATTGAGTCCTCGTATGGATGGATCGAGTGTGTTGGTATTGCAGATAGATCTGCATATGATTTACGTGCTCATTCAGTAAGCATTGCTTTATCTTCTCTAACACTGTTTTATCAAAATGGTTTTGCCTCTATTGTGTCTGTTATTGTATGTACTCTTTTTTTTTTTTTTTTTTTTTTGCTCGAATAAGAAACATAAAAACAAATTTACATATTGATGAGGGTAGGATTATGCTTGCTGAAGAGAATTTGTGTAATCATTGGAATAGAAAAAGCAGAACTTAAATAAGATTGAATACATACCTGTTTAATCCACGCTTGACTAGGGTACATGCTGATTGAGTGTTGATTTTCTGTTTTTCATGACAGGATAAAAGTGGCATTGCACTTGTTGCTGCTGAAAAGTTTTCAGAACCCAGAGAAGTGGAGGTAATGCTACATTTTGTTCATTTTTCCACTTGTTTTTTTCTTTATTTATTTGATTCTAGTCATGCTTCTTGATGTTGGCTATCTTTGTTTGATTGTTGGTGCATGTGGGGTTTTAGAAATTGGTTGTGACTCCGGTCAAGAAAGAATTGGGTCTAGCATTCAAGGGGAGCCAAAAGAATGTTGTTGAAGCTTTGGAGGTGAATCTTCAAATAGCTTTTCTTTTTGTCCTTGCTTTTGTTGTTTATGTAGTGTATATTTTGCGACATATGATGCATTTTTTGCCTTTGTTTTAGGCAATGAAAGAAGAAGAAGCTTTGGAAATGAAAGCCAATTTAGAATCCAAAGGAGAGGTGGAGTTTTATGTCTGCACTCTTGAGAAAAATGTAACTATTAAGAAGAGCATGGTGACAATTTTGAAGGAGAAAAAGAAAGAGCACCAAAGAGTCTTCACACCATCGGTAATCGAGCCATCTTTTGGTATTGGTCGGATTATATACTGCCTCTACGAGCACTCTTACTACATGAGACCAAGCAAAGCCGGAGATGAACAGTTGAATGTGTTTCGTTTCCCCCCACTTGTTGCACCTATTAAGTGCACAGTTTTCCCACTGGTTCAGAATCAAGAGTTTGAGAATGTTGCAAAGGACATTTCCAAGTCATTGACTGCCGCTGGAATCTCTCATAAGATTGACATTACAGGTTTGCGACCCAGATAAAAGATTCTCTTTCCTTAGCATGTGAAATCTATTACAATAGAGAATACGCATGCATTTATGCATACGCGTAGTTCGATTACTTTTTTTCCCCTCTGCATTGTGGCTTGCAATCATTATTGAATCTCTTATATTCAGTTAGGAAAATGTTTACGTTTCCTGTCACTTTTTGGCTGTGACTGCTTATTGATCGTTGTTCCACCCAGTTCGAATTGGTGTGTTTCTTTAAAGAATTTTCTATTCTGTTCTGTTGACAGTAGAAGCTTTTTGCTTTTCAGAACCGCTATGAAATGTGGTTGAATTGCTAATCAATTTCAGATTCGTTAACCAAATTTTATGTTGAAATTCTCTGATACGCACTCTTGAGAGCTTTTAATTATGCTTTGTGGGTTGTGGACTGATGAGTGGTGTCTGATGTTTTTCTTTTGGCAGGCACTTCCATAGGCAAAAGATATGCGAGAACCGATGAACTCGGTGTGCCGTTTGCAATCACGGTGGACTCAACGGCATCAGTGACGATAAGGGAGAGGGACAGCAAGGATCAAATACGGGTCAATGTGGAAGAAGCAGCAACTGTTGTGAAGGAGGTAACTGAGGGTCGCAGGACTTGGGAAGATGTGTGGTCTTCATTTCCTCATCATTCCTCTGCGTCTGCAGATGATTGAGCTTGCTTTTGCTCACATGCACTCATTTTGACACTCAACAAAGTGTTGACATGTTCATAAAATTTCGAGTGTCTTAATTGTGTGACATTATTGCAGAGGTAAAATGTTTAGCAACAACTAAATAATGCACTTTTTTTGAATTTAATTGCTAGTTTCTTTTTACTATTATTGTTACTATTGTTGGATGGGATGTTTTAAAATAATGATAACACATCTATGACGTGGAACTTTTGCAACGTGGCTTGTAGAGCTTCCAAACAGTGACAGATTGAACATAAAATAAAATAAAAGTGAAGGCTTTAAGGGATAAGTATTGGAAGATTATTATTTGAATTTTAGATTTATAGTTTTTGGTAGGATGGATTAATAGAAAAAATGAATTTTGTGAGATTCAACAATCTCCTTATATGCCACTCGAGGCAAAAGCTACCGTTCACTAATGGTGCTTGATGGCGCACGCTAAGAGACGGGTATGTTAAAAATATATATATATATATCTCTCTATATAAGATCTAATTTAATTTGCACTTCCAAAAAAAAAAATCTAATTTAATTTTTTTGACACAAGATTTAATTTAATTTTAATACCTCTACATTTAGATAAAAAGGTGATTCTATTGTCACCTTTTTTTTTTATTTTTTCACACCCCATGCATTTTTAAAATGATTTGATTTATTTATTACATAATTTTATAATTTCAAAATTATTCCTAACTGTTCAGTAAACTTATAAGAAAAAACATTTCATTTTTCTTTCCATACTCAATACTTCGCTTTGTATTACTTTAATGTTTTCATATCGCTCTTTTTATCTTGTTGAAGCTTTAGACATAAAACCTTTATATGTGTGTGTATGGTGAAACTCGGCTATGAAAGCTATATAAAGAGCCATAAAAAGCCAAGGTATATAACACATAATCAAAACCAAAAGGGTGCCGTTTACAAGACTAAACAATATAACTGCACCTACACCAATTGAGAGTGCTCTTTTTGAGAATGGGCCGAACCATTACAACCGTTTAGAAGAGCTTCAAATGAGTGTTAACCTCGACCCTCAAGGGACTCCATCTAAGCTCGCCATGCATGACAACTTAAGAACAAAGTCTAGAACATTGTCTAGCCCAACATCTACACATCTATCGCCCTCACCGAGCAGAGCCGACATCAAAATAGCAATTGGAGGTGGGAAACCGTCTCCTTTATTACATAATGAAAATAACAACATAAACAAACAAAAAAAGGTCTCAACTGAAATGCTGCCTCCACCATAATCCGCGAAACCAAGATCCCGTACCGGGTGCCGCCTAAAACCCGTAGCGGCCCAAATCTAGTTACATGCCCTTCTGAGGCCGCCTATTTCCTGACCGGCCCAACCGCCATCCCTCGTCTCCGACAGCACGAACCCAGCCATCTCATGACTGGGCCCCTCAACGCTGACAGCAAGTAGCCAACAGCTAGACTTTCCACTGGCACTGGCACTGGCCACCCTGAGCAACCACGATCTCTCTTTCTGTTATCCGTCTTCGTCCAAGCTAGAGGAAGCTCTGACCCTTCCATACTCACTGCAGCTAACGGCGACTCTTCCCTCCTCGACGCTAGCCTTAGGTCGGTGGTCGTTGTCTTCCCTCTCTCTGCTTCAAATCTACGCGCCGACAGGAGCTCCCTCCCCTCCCCCTGGCATCCTGACTCTCTACCCTGCGGAGATCTGCTGTCGACAACGCTCTGGTTGAAACTTGGAGGCCATTGGACTAGCAATGCACAGGTCCTCAAGCTCTTGGTTTCACTTTCTCTCTCTTGACCTCGCTTCTTCTCTCTTTTCAAAAACACATTTGTTGATATAATGAACATCCACATAAAACCTTTTTTCATACCTTAAGAGAATTTGTAAATTAAAAAAAAAAATAGCTATTACATTTTTTCTTGATAAGTACTTACCATTACATTTGTTTAAAAAAACCTTCAAAATACTTATCTTATGTCATAACCTGTCTTTTTACCGGCCATGTTTTAACACTTTTATTACGTACTTATAAAAAAACTTCAGGAAATATTTTTTTTCTTTTCTTTTTCCCAATAGTATGGCACATATACATACTAAAACTCCCTTTTATGATAATGTATACATAAGCAAACTTTTTTTTCATCATATCATATACTTAGCATATTCAAAAGTGGTTTTATCTTACAAAACCACACTATATCTCCATAAACAACAAGTTCCCAAAATAACTTATTATACATTGCAAACAGAAGCAAAACCATGATGATATTTATACCCATATTTACACACTGCTTCATATTTCACTGCCAGCTTAGCAATACGATCATGCTGACCTTTTAGTAGGAGTTCTTACAGCATGAAATAACCTAGTGAGCTTAAGCTCAATAAGTCTAAACTTAACTACAATGTCGCATATGCTAGTATGCATGATTCATTTATGCTTTCTTATGAACATTCTTTATTCTTGTTATTTTTATCTTTAACTAGGGCCCAAGTGCTTGTACCATATATAGGTGTTCGTAACACCGAGACCATCATTTCATTTTAACCTTTAACCCTCCTTACTTTGGGAGCTGATACTACACTTTTCTTTATTATTGGTTGTCCATTTACCAGTCCAGTTATTTAGCTCATCATACCATGCGTGTTAATATACTTACATTCTAAGTGCAATACATATACACTTTTCAATTGTGTAATATACATAAGTATATTAGCATAGGAATACTAAGTGCATTACATGTAGACTTCAACCTACTATTTTATATTGTAGGTAGTTTGAAACTTACTTGTTTATATTGCTCTAAAAAAAATGGTCCTTAAGTCCCTTTGTAGTCCGCCTAGCTACCTGTCTGGTCAATTACATCGTTATTAGCCAAATTACCACTAATTGGCTATATGTTGGTATGGTATACTTATCGACTATTGGTTCAGATTACTTAAAGTTTGATTATTCTATCGATCCCTTCTATCTTATTATTTCCAACAAATAAAGGAAACATTCTCTTTTTAAAGTCATTTTCTTTATTCGGGGGCACTTCGGGGTCTATTTAGGTTATTTCATAAAAAAAAATAACGTTTTTGCCCTTGATGGACCGTTTTGAATTCCTAGACCCAATTGGCTACTTTAACATGAAACGTCGCTTATTCACGTAAAAACAAATGCTTAGGGCGTAGGGTCACCTATTTGCAATGAAAACCCAAGTTTAACAAAACTTTGCAATTTTTACCACGGATTTAAAAATTTTGACGATTTTACCCCTAGGACCAAAAATAATCTTTTTAGACCATTAACAAATTTTCTTAAAGTATCATACCCAAATTCTTTTTGTAGAAAGGCGTTTTTGCCCCTTAAAATTTTTTTTCCCAATTTTAACAAATTTTGCCAAACTTATAACTCACAAATGAAGGTGATTTTTGGCAAACCATTCGTAATCTCTAACAGTTTCGTCGAGATCTACAACTTTTGTTTTAACTTTTTTGAAATTCCCATTGTAAAGTGGAGTTTTTGGCTTTTTCTCAAATCAGCCGAGAGAAACATTTTCTTTGCAATTTAGTTCCTGGGTAATTTTTGTAATAATCAGTTTTAAAACAACATTATAGCCACTGTTTATGTAGTTCCATACTTTCTCAAACAATTTTCATATCAAATCATCATTTTTTCGAAACTAACATCAGAATTACAAAACTACCCTACTTTTACATCAACCAACAATTTTCACATTTAAACCTTAATTTCAACAACACCACCATGTCATAAACCATACACTCAAGAAATTCAATCACAAACTTGCTTGAAATCCCACATGCCCTTTGATATAATCAAAATCAAAACAAAACCAAATAAAATTTAAGTTTGCTTAACCAAAAGAAAATTTTGCAATTCTAGGCTTCCAAGGGCTCCTTTGAAAATTTTTCCTAAACATTTTTCACATGAGAAAATCTTAAATCAAATTCCACCCCCTTAACCCAAGAAAATCCCTAGAAAAACTTGAAAAAAGTTTAGATTTTTACCTCAAAAGTTAGCAAAATCCCTTATACTTTGCTTCTTGAAACTTAGTTTGGGCCAATTTGTATAGATTTGAACTTGGAAAAATTTTTGGAGAAGGACTCCGATGGCTGCTGTGGGATGAGGGAAGAAGAAATGAAAATTTTCTTGGTTTGTTTAAGCTTTTAACAAAGCTTATCCCATTATGGTGACTCATTATGGTAATCAAGTGGGTTACCAAGTGTCTAAGCATGATTGGGCCACATTTATATTATGGTGGCCTAATCCCAATTCATTGGGTGTCCACTTGGTGTGTCTCAAAATTTTATACAGTGTAATTTTTTACCACATAGTATTTTTCTTATACTGTTATGGTAAAACTGGTGCAAAATGTATTCTTAGATTGTATATGATATCCTACTTTGCTTTTGGTTTACTTTCGGAATCCAAACATAGCATTTCTTATGTTTGTGCTTTTACTTAGCAGTATACTGATACTGCATCAAACCCCTTTTTCACTGTCCTAGGGTTTTGATAGACTTTCTATCTTGTTTATACCTTAATTACCCATCCATGTATGTCACAATTCAATAATTAATTGTGATATAAAATTTATTTTATAGATATTATTTACAAATTTTTAAGTATTTAAACTCACAAAATCTGTATTTGGCAACATCCAACATTGCATCAGGTCAACAGTGAAATTTTCTATTAACACTGTTTATTATGTTTTGTCATAATTTTTACAAAAATACAATTTATGGGAGTAAATTCATTAATTAAATCCAATCAAATATTATATTTTATTAATGAATTTCCGTTTAGTCATTACATCTTAATTCATGAAAAACAAATGATTAATATCTCTCTAATTCTAAAGGATTCTCTCTTGTGTAAGAAATATTGAAACTTTTATTTTTTGCATTTTTTTTTATTTTTTAGGGTTTTTTTTATTCTCTCTATTTTCTTTCATTGTTCCTATTTTTGTCTCTATCTCGTTCTCCAGACATATTTGTTTTTTTTACGTACATTGTCTTTTTTTCCCTTCAATTTTTTACTTTTTTTTTTTGTGTTAACATTATTAATATACACACACACAAAGTGCATGCTTTTCAAGTAGTTTTAAAAACACTGATAGTGTTGAATATCGCACACCAATAGACGAGTCTTATAAATAGCAAGTATCTTCTACTAGTTGTGATGCTTTTAAGATTTTATCCTTTTTTTTTTTTTAAGCTTAAGTGGTTGGATACGTAACGTGGAATTCCTATATCCCATAAGGTACATAAATAAAACCTCTCTATTTAAGATCTAATATAATTTGCACTTAAAAAAAAAACTGATTTATTTTTTTTATACAAAATCTAATTTAATTTTAATGCCTTTAAAATATTGTCACCTCTTTTTAATGTTTTCAACCCCATGTAGTATGAAAATGATTTGATTTATTTATTACACAATTTTATAATTTCAAAATTATTCCTAACTTTTACATAAACTTATAAGAAAAAACATTTCATTTTCGTTTCACTCTTGATATTTTGCTTTGTATTACTTTAATGTTTTCATTTCACTCTTTTTATCTTGTTGAAGCTTTATACATAAGACCTTCCTTCATAAGGGAATTTGTAAATTAAAATAATAATAGTTATTACATTTTTTCTTAATAAGTACTTACCATTACATTTACTAATTTAAATTTAAAAATATTCATCTTAATTTATGAAAAACGAATGATTTATATCTCTCTAATCCTAAAAGAGAGAATCCAGATTCTCTCTTGTACGAGAAACATCAAAACTATTTTTACATTTTTATTATTCAAGGCTCTTTTATTCTCTCTCTTTCTCTTTTTCTATTTTTGTCTCTCTTTCTTTTTTTTTTTCCATACTTATTTGTTTTTCACATTCTTTTTTTTTTAAATTTTACTTTTCTTTTGTGTTAACATTCTTGATAGACATACACAAAGCCTATGCTTTTTGACTAGTGCAAAAAAAAAAAAAAAAAAAAAAAAAAAAGAACCAATGAACAATTTTAAAAAAAAATTTAGATTTGGTGAGTTGACACGAGTAACGAGACATTTGAAAAGTGTGATTAGAACTGAAATTTTTGAACGGAAAACTATATGGGTGTTTGGAAGAGTGGTGAGAACCACTTTTATTGTAGCATGTGAGAGTTTTACATTGTAGCAATTTTTTTTTATTGTTACTGTAACATGTGAGAATTTTTTACTGTTTATAACTGAGTTTGTGGTGGGAATTGAGTGGTTTTCACCACTGTCAAACACCCATATAATATGTGAGAGTTTTATAAGATAACTTATTTTTTATGATCATTATAGTATGTAAGAGTTTTACACTGTAACAACTAAAGTTTTAGTTAAAATTGATATTATCAAACACTCTCGTTAGTAGTATAGCGTAGTTTACTAATCAAGTCCTCGAGAATAAAAATAATTATTGCAAGAGAAATTTACAAGCCAACGATCGAGCACAAACCTAGCATAATAGCATTAAATCAGACACGTGGTATTTTTACCCATTGACAATGCTGTGGCAGCCTCGTAATCATTCACGACGTCGTTTGGTAAGTAAAACAGCTCATCGTTCCCTGTTGGATTTTCATCTCTGGAGGCTCGAGCTTTGAGAGGAGGAAGAAGAAGAAGAAGAAGAAACCCTAAATTCAATTCCAAATCCAAATTCAGTTCGAAAGATGCTGCGAATTGCAGGGAAGAGATTGTCGTCGTCATCGATTCAATGGCTGAGGCCTCTGCAGACGACAACCTCAGCTTATTCTTTCACCTCTCCGAGAGATGAATCGCACGATTCCTCTTCTAGATCTATCTCCTCCTTCTTCTTCTCTTCTCCCAATTTTCACGCTCTTCCTTCTCTTCTCAGAGGTCATTTTTCCCTTTCTCTCAGATTTACGGTTTTTTTGTGCTTTATGATCTTTGTTTTGATTCATTCAATTGGAAGAAACATAAACAACAACAATATTTGCTTGTTTGTGCTTTGATTTTTCAGCTTGAAAACGATTTTTTTTAACATTCCAAGGTGGAAACTTTGGGATATGATTAGGATATGTATATTGAATTGGGAATTTGAATGACTATTGCGTGAATTTTTTTGAAATGTCTTATGCGCTTGAATTTTCTATTGATTTTACAGTTTCCAGCAGCGATCTGTATTGTCTGTTGTTTTTGTTATAATGATTTGGAGTTTTAAGGATTTGGCTCTTTGCTATTGTATTGGTTCGGTTTTAGGCTGAATCTCGAGCTACTTTTGATTCGTTAATATGGCTTTGCTACATTCTTCTGATTTGTTATATTCTTCAGGGTTGTTAATATGCAACAACATAGGAATTTCCTTAGCTTCTGTTTAATTTGAGGTCTTATTTTGCGACATTTGTATATAAATTTTTTAAGTCCTCAGTCTCCTATTCTCAGTGGATGATATGGGTTTTTGTTTTGAGACTCTGGCTTATCTTGATTATGCCTAAAGTTCTTAAGTACGTTGAAACTGCTGTGATGGATAAAGAATGATTTTCTGCAATACAATTTAAAGAATTTAGGACAATTTCTGGTAAGCTTAACACAAAGTGCGGCAACGCTAGGCATCTTTGAGATTTATGAATCTGCGTAAGACAATTTGCATTTGAAGAAAACGTCTGTGGTGCATATAGTTATTTATTTATTTATTTTTTTCCCTTCCTCACTGTGAGCCGTGGCTATCACTAGTTAATGAGACTAGAAATACCCCTTTTCACTGTGTAATTGGCTATTTGTGATTGCCATATGTGTAATTGGGTAACTTGTTCCTTTCAAAGTTGAGCGTAGAATATAGTAACGTGTTTCAAGTTGATTAGTAAATGCATCGTGATGCATCCTTTTAAAGAAACATGGTGTTTCTCTATTTTTGCCTTGAAAATTGCTTGCATGAGGTTCTATAGTGTGTGATGGTTGATTTGAAATCTTGATTTCTTTCTTCAGGATGTTCTTCTGAAGCTCTTGTTCCTGGACATGATATTGGAGCGATCTCAGAACTTCCAGCTACTGTAGCAGCTGTGAAGAACCCCACTTCAAAAATTGTGTATGATGAGCATAACCATGAACGTTATCCACCTGGTGACCCTAGCAAGCGTGCATTTGCCTATTTTGTCCTAACAGGTGGGAGGTTCGTCTATGCCTCCTTGATCCGGCTTTTGATCCTCAAGTTTGTTCTCAGCATGTCTGCCAGTAAAGACGTCCTTGCGCTAGCTTCCCTGGAGGTTGACCTGTCTAGCATTGAGCCTGGCACTACCGTTACAGTTAAGTGGCGAGGAAAGCCAGTTTTTATCAGGCGTCGAACTCAAGATGACATCAACTTGGCCAATAGCATTGACGTTGGGTCCTTGCGTCACCCTCAAGAGGACTCAGAAAGGGTTAAGAATCCAGAGTGGCTAGTTGTTATTGGGGTCTGCACTCACTTGGGTTGCATCCCATTGCCAAATGCTGGTGACTTTGGTGGTTGGTTTTGCCCATGCCATGGTTCGCACTACGACATTTCTGGCAGGATCCGCAAGGGGCCTGCACCTTACAATCTAGAGGTACCCACTTACAGCTTCATGAGCGAGAACAAGCTGCTGATTGGGTGAGAATTGGCAAAGAAGGAAACTTCTGGAGCAGTTTTTCCATGATGAGATTTTCATAAACGAATAGATTTCTCTGTGTCAGAGGAGAATAACTTGAAAACTTAGAACTTTCATATTTTTGCCTATTGGGATTTTGTATCTGCTGTCTGGTGCAGGACAGGTTTCAATGTCTGAATAATAAAAAACTGATTTTTTTGAGCTACTAGGCTCGCATTGGTAGTCTTGGTGATCGACGGACTAGTTAATGCTGGATGATGATGTTTTAAAACAAACTCTTTTCTTCTTTGCTTTCAAAGACTTGTTTTGTTGATCTGGGTGTTTCGGAAAAGCGGCACCTTCCATTGAAACGAAATAGTCCTCATTTATTGTTCTATCTCTTACATCTTGGATACCCTTTCCTTGTCTCTTTGCTTACATGAACATCTTGGTGGTTTTCCTTGTCTTCTCCCCGAGTGAATTCTGCTCTTAAGTGAATTTTGAGTTGAGGGGCATATATCATGGATCTCTAGGGGTACTCCCACCCATCTGCCGCATTAAATTTCTATCGGGATATGCCTTATATATTTGAATTTTGTGTCTGCTGCTTGTATTGGGACATGTTTTGTTGTCTCAATGACACACAACTGATTTTTTTTTTGAGCTTTTAGGCTTATATTGGCAATTCCGCTGATTCCAACGAGTTATTAAAGCTTAAGATTGTGACGAACTCTTTTCCGCTTTGCTTCCATCGGATTTGGATCCTCTGACCAATTTCTATGTACAAAACCCTATCCAACCACTCAATTGGAGACAATTCACTGAGAATTTTGAGTTGATTTTTATTTTTTTAAAAAATTTATTTTATTTTGGAATTGCTATCCTTGGCCCTAGTAAAATGCAAAGTTAGGAAGTGAAGATAACTACATTACTTAGCAAAATTAAAATAGTAAGAAGAAAACAAATGGGGATGAGGAAACTTTATTTGAGACCAATGACCTCAAATTGTTCGACGTGGTGCGAGCGTTACAAGACTTTGGAACCAAATTTGTCCCATCATTGCTATATAGTGCTATGATGTAGGCCTACTAGTTAAACAGAGATATTGACAACAAAGAAGGCGGGGCCAGATTCAAGGGGTCAACAGTCTTGGATGGGAACGCCTCCATATGTTTCTGGGAGTTGACTGGAGCTTTTTCTTCTCCACAAACAATATCACTACATATATAATCAACCAAAACAACAACAACAACATTTAAAGAAAGAATTAAACCTGGGATGAAAAAGAAGGGTCTTCTCTTTGGACAAGAGCCCTCGTCATTTGTATTATACGTTTTGCCTTTTTTACGTTGTCTTTATCCTAAAGATGTCAGAATCATCATATTTGTATGTATGATCTTATTCGTTCATTATTGCAAAATTCATGTATTTTAAGATGGCCAAGGTCTTCTCACGACTCTCGTTGTTGTCATGGTTCCTAACTAGACTCTGAATCTAAATTATTCAGTCCAACTACATTCGTCGATGTTGATGATCAAGCATGCTTACCGGGTTGTGGTTGATGTGAGGAAGCCCGAGTGGCAATGTTGGAGAAATGGTTGAAATGGCAAAGATCCTCCAAATGCTTGCGGCTTGACATAGCTGCGCTAGTTTTGCTGACAATGTCTCTACTGCTACCTTCTGAGTCTCCAGCGATGTTACCAAAACACCAATTCGCGATTTGCAATTTCAATGCATGATTAATTTTTTCTTTATCAAATTTCGTTAAGAAAAACTAAAAACTAAAAACTGAACGTGACAAATAGATCAAGCTAAGATAGAAATTAAGCGAAGAAGAGGGGGAGTTGAAATTGAAATTGAACCTGCTCTCTCACATGGACATCGGCGGGAGAGCAAAGGAGCAGCGCCGGCACACCACCCTGTTCGATAACATATCGTACATGCTCTGGCGTTTCAGATGCTACATTCGTCAAAGCCCATGCAGCCTCCAACTGTAATTTCAACTCATTTTTTTAACATGATAAAAGTTAATTAATAATCTGATTGAAGTTACGAACACTAATAGTAACTAAGAACAAAAAATTTTGATTTTATAGAAAATCAAAATAGGTTCGAGTTCTCCTCTGTAAGATCTTTGAAATGTTGTATTACATGCTTAAAATAATGCACGAGTAAATGAAATTTTGATGCCCAAAGTGAGCAAATTAAAAGTGTAATTAAAATGATTTAGTATAGGATTAATTCAGAAGAGTTATAATGATTGTATAACCCCTAAAATTAAACCTAGTTTTTATCCTAATGGCCTGCATTAAAGCTGTGTTTATGGCAGTTGAATGGCCATGAATTTAGAGGTTACATCCTTTTTGTATACAGAACATATACAAAATGTCTACACACATTTCTCTAGCGCTACACTAGTGTGATAGTTTTTTGGCTTGTTTCTTCGCCTGAGTAGTGAAGAGGTGCGTGTTAGTTACTAGCGTGTTGTTGTATTTTGGACACAGACATCATTGTTTCCTATTGTTTCCTCAAGCACTAACTATAAGAGGCGAATGTGTTTTAAAGACGCCGTGTGTGCACGGGTGTCTGCTTCTTCCTCCGTTCCAATTCCATTTATTGTTGTGCTTATTGTAATTCTCTATTTGCATAATTTTCCATATAATTGTCGTCGTCGTCGTCGTCGTCATCATATTCATATTCTTCGGTAGATGCTTTTGTGTCACTGAACGACACGTCGTTTAAAACAAAATGTACAGCAACGTGGCATGTCGTTTGGTTATAAGTGGTTGAGATGTCGTTTACATAAAAGTTAACGACATGTCGTTAAAATATAAATAAACGACATGCGTTTAACTACTTAAACGGAGTCAAATTTTTTTTTTTTAAAAAACTACTATTCTTTTATTTACGCGCAAACGCCATCGGAGTTTCCAACTTTGGATATCGGAGTTTTAAATGTCGTATCTTTTGAAAGGACTAGGACAGAATACGTGGTTTTTTAATCAATAGAAGAAAAAGCAATTTTGTTGCGACTTGTGACTGAGATGGACTTGTCATCAAACTGACAAATCAAATGAAGCTTTCAGTTTGTTTGCTGCAAATTTACCTTTCAAAGCATTTTTTTTCCCTTCTGTTTAAATAATAAATAAATAAAAAAGGAAAGAAAGACAGCAACAAAGACCGAATCTTCCTCGCTTCTTAAAGCAATTTCCGACTATACATGCCCACCTGCAATGAAAACCTCCATTTTTGTTGTTAATTCATGTTTCATATCAAACCAAAAAAAGAAAAAGAAAAAGAAAAACCTTCACTCTAAGAAAGCTTCTCAACTGCTAACCACACGACGTCCCAACCATCTTACCATTCTTCGGTCTTCACATGCATATTTATTTTAGAATTACACCCTCTCTGCCACCGCATGTTCCTGAACTCCCGTTTCATGTTTTCTTAATCAATTCTCAGGCCTCAACTAACCATTGGACAAAATGAGGAATATTTGCATGTGGGTTTTGCTTCTTCTCCTAGTTTCTGGTTTTTCTCTCAGGGTCCATGCCCATCTGGATGTCCGTACGGAGAGGATTTCAGGTATGTCATTTTGTGTCTATGTGTCTATTCATCTATTCGTTTATTTATTCACTTACTAAGCTTTTCTTTCTAAGCCGTTGTTGCAATATGTGCTAGGATTATAGGAAGTTAGCAATTTTGAGTCTAGTTGCTTTGCTACTAATTTGTCCAATTTTATTTATTAATTAGTTTTGTATGGTTTAGTCTTGAGCGCAATGCATTTTTTCTTTTCTAATTAAAAGAAGCGAATTATCTTCAGCAGATTGAAACTAAAATGGAAGAATGGTATAGGAAGCACCCCTGGCCAAATGTGGTTCCATTGGAATACCTGTCACAGATTTATGCATAGTGCCCCAATACGACACTATTTCGCCATCTCTCAAATTTCTAGTTCTGAAGTTTATACATAAGTTTTTGGAAAATTTCAATCAAAGTACCTCATTTTCAAATTGAAAAACCCAAATAAAGCAAAGCCTGACAGCACCACTAGGGTTTGAGGGAGTGGTTCAAACTGTTGGCTTGAACAAAAAAACACTGAACTTTACAAAGTAGCTGTTGAGAGATTTATTTCAAATTGATGAGTTTAAACCGTTATACCAAATGCCCTAAGTTTAAAAACTTAAAAACCGAATTAAATGGTCATTAAAAGAAGCAGAAAAGAACAATAGACATCAACCAAAAAAAATAAAGTAGAAAGAGAGACACTAAGAGTCAATAAAAAAAAAAGAGTATCATGAAGCTTTTAATATTTAATACCACTAGTTTATGAAACTCTCAATTTTAACGGATGACGATCTAATTGGATACTTCTGTAATTATGGAGAATGCAAGTTTGAATGTTGCGTTTCATTTGAACGCAAGGAAAGGTGTTTCTAATGAATTATATGTGCAGGAGATTGGAACTAAAATTGAAAGTGATTAATGATAACAGGAAGTGCTGGTGATGTATTGGAAGATAATCCGGTAGGAAGGTTGAAAGTTTATGTATATGAACTTCCTAGCAAGTACAACAAGAAGATCCTTCAGAAAGACCCCAGATGCCTCAACCACATGTTTGCTGCCGAGATCTTCATGCACAAGTTCCTCCTTTCCAGCCCTGTTCGAACTCTAAATCCCGAAGAAGCAGACTGGTTTTACACTCCTATATATACAACTTGTGACCTCACTCCCAATGGCTTGCCTTTGCCTTTCAAATCTTCGAGGATGATGAGAAGTGCCATTCAACTCATCTCTTCAAACTGGCCTTTTTGGAATAGAACCGAAGGTGCAGATCACTTCTTTGTTGTTCCCCATGATTTTGGAGCCTGCTTTCATTATCAGGTAAAAAATAAAGCGCCCTTGAACTAATACTACCCGTCTTACCATGACTCTTTTGGGGCAAAAGCAAAGTAAGAATATGTTTTTGAATGCATTTAAAAAGTGTCTCTTGGTAACGCTGATTTCTAGGCACTACTCTTAATGGTGCATTTGTTGGAGATTTGGGAAAGTGTTTAGACTGGTTGAGCTTAATGTTTTTTATAATTTGTTCATTAATAACAATTGAGCTCAATACTTGGTCCTTGTCATTTAGAGAATCAAATATTGACCTAGTGGTTCTCATTTTATTCGTTGCTAAGATAAGCTTTATGTTCTCTGTGTATCGTGCAGGAAGAGAAAGCAATTGAACGTGGAATTCTTCCGTTGCTCCAGCGTGCTACTTTGGTTCAGACTTTCGGACAACGGAATCATGTGTGCTTGAATGAGGGTTCAATCACCATTCCTCCATACGCTCCACCTCAAAAGATGCAAGCCCATTTGATTTCCCAAGACACTCCCCGGTCCATCTTTGTCTACTTCCGTGGTTTATTTTATGATGTCAATAATGATCCTGAGGGTGGTTACTATGCAAGGTATGTTTGCTGTAAATTTTTATGGACTTTATTAGTTGCTGTATGTGAAAGTCATGGCTTTTAGTTTAGATGCCTATTTTCTTGTTAGCAGAAACAAAGTCTAAACATGGTTCATTCACTCCTAATATAAGATCTCGACTGAAAAATGCTGTCCTTCTGTCAAAAAAAGTCACCAAGATTGGAGTCATCAATGACTAACGATTTGAATTATGGTCCATTTTGACCTTCATATTTGATGTTGCACTATGATACCTTAAAAGAGGGACTAGCATTGATAACCTTGTCCTCATTATTAATCTAGATGGGAATCGATTTTTGAATAAACAGGGGTGCTAGAGCAGCCGTGTGGGAGAACTTTAAGAATAACCCTCTGTTTGACATCTCAACTGATCACCCAACCACCTACTATGAAGACATGCAGAGAGCCATATTCTGCTTGTGCCCTTTGGGGTGGGCGCCTTGGAGTCCTAGGCTAGTTGAGGCAGTGGTGTTCGGGTGCATTCCTGTGATTATAGCCGATGACATAGTTTTACCCTTTGCGGACGCAATCCCTTGGGAGGAAATAGGAGTATTTGTGGAGGAGGAAGATGTGCCGAAGTTGGATGAGGTCCTCACATCCATTCCGCCAGAAGTGATATTGAGAAAGCAGAGGTTGCTTGCGAATCCTTTCATGAAACGGGCGATGATGTTCCCACAGCCTGCGCAGCCGGGAGACGCTTTCCATCAGATACTGAACGGGCTAGCTCGCAAGTTGCCTCATGACAAGAGTGTGTACTTGATGCCTGGTGAGAAGGTATTGAATTGGACTGCAGGGCCTAAAGGGGATTTGAAACCTTGGTAAAATTGCAAGTATACTTGTCTAGCTAGTTCCCAAATTAAGAATTTGTTGGGTGTAGATCACTTTCACTCTTTCTTCATCTTCTGTTTTGAGAAGAAAAGTTGGCAAGTTTGGTGGAGGTGCTTGTGTGGACTTCATTTTGTCGATATTAGATAATTACTATTGATTCAAAAATGGATTCTTGTGTAGTTCCATTTACTTGTTATATGTACAAGGCTGAAAATTGTCCAATGCGCATAAGGTTTGGTGTCACAGAAGTTACTTCACTTGTGCCGTTTAGTTAGTAGACCGTTAAACCTTGTGGCTAAACGCTTGTGTAGCATAATCAAACAAAAAATTATCTTTTTGGCATCGTCTTTATCCCTAACGATTATATTTGGCGCTAAGAAAAAAGAAAAGGAAAAGGTAAAAACAAGTGATGTGGGTGTGTGACTGTGATTTGTGAGGATGAATAATCGCAAAGAAATTCCACTTTGCAAATTTAGGAAAGTAAGCATTTGGTTTCTTTCCATTAATCCAAGGGGTACACAAGTATTGAATGGTTTGGGGTTAACCCTTGAGCTATAATATGTTGGTTTTAAAAAAAAAAATATCTATTAGGAAAAAGGATAAGGTAGGCGGGAAGTTGAAGCAAAACCTCTCTAAATAAAATGGCATTTTAAGCATTTTGAGCATTTTGGCGTTACAGTATCTGAATTTTGTCACAACTGCTCTCGGGTATGCTGCAATTTACACTAGTTTATTAGTCATTGCAAGTCGCAACGTTGATTACAGCTGACATAACGTTCATCTTCCTCTTTACTTATTTATTCGTTTACTGGTGCAGGGGCAGCTGCTGTGTAGTTTGTCGTTTCTAGACTTGCTTGTGTCATTTACTAATTACTGTCGTTTGTTGCTTTCTTCACTTTGTTATTTACTAGCTGTCGTTTAGTATGTGGTGGGTTGTGTCGTTTGTTTAGCTGGCTATGTGTCGTTTGTGACGTGAGTCTTGTTTACGTGAAAATTGAAATGCAAAAAGTTGTTGCAGAGTCAATATGCTGTTTTCCTTTCCTTTAAGGTTAGAATCACAGTATTCTTCCACCGTGCCATCAAGTTAACAAAATGCTCTTTTGTTTTCATTCTCGCCGATTGCCATTGGTAAAATTTTCTTGGATGCTCATTGTTAAAAGTAAACACATAAATAAATTCTTGGATGCATATGGAAATCCTCGTAACAAAAACGAATCACAATTAAATGCGTGATCAATTGTAGATAGATTTTTTTTTTTTTTTTTTTTGTTTTGCAATTCCTCAATTTTCGGTGGTTTGTAACGCTACACAAGTAGATAATCTACATCTTGACATCCATAGGCTAAGCATGGGATAGATGACACACACATATGATCATAATTACAAGGAAGGGCAGGTTGGTACTTTGACGAATGACCACCAACCCTTCATCATAGATCATCCCATTATGCCTTACCTACTCTTGTTTCTCTTTTTTTTTAATAGGAGATAATTGAATGTTCTTCAGCCCATAATTCTATTTCTATTTCTATATAATTAAACGTATGAAAGGAGGAAAGAGCACAAAATTTTCGTTTAAAATCCAATATCATGAGTAATACATGATAATAATATATCATATATGGTTGCATGTCTTGGTCAAGAATCGATATCTAGAAATAACTTCAAATGCTCGTCTCCTCAAGTACCAAATGCAAATAGATATACATGTTATCTTTAAGGTTTTCGTCCATCAACGAACTTCTTACAACCTCACGTCAAAAAAAAAAAGAAAAGAAAAGAAGGCAATTTTTTCCTTTTTTAATTTTGGAAAAATAAGAATTAAGAAGGGAGTAAAAATAAAAATAGAAAAGAAATCTACACCCTAAAGCCTAAAATAAGAAAAATGACGTCAGTATATATATATATATATATGTGTGTATGTATACACACACGAGAAAGCCACCGAGCTTCCCAAAATATCCTCCTCTCTCTTAATGACTCAAGCTCACCACCTACCACCATCTAACCTGGTCGACCAAATCGATGTATGCCTTTTTTTTTTTTTTTTTAAGGAAACTATTTTTCCATCTTGATAATGATATACACAAGTTAAATAAATAAATAATAATTTGATATAAAAGTAACTAATAACTTGAAGGGAGATGTAAAGCCATTAGAAAAACAAATGGTGTATGGTTCCTAGAAAAAACCACATACACTTTTTTTAATCCGAAAATACACAAATAACTTGTGGAATAGTTTTAAAGCCACACACTATTTTTATTTTTATTTTTTATTTTTTGGTTTTTGATTGGGAGGAAAATAACAATAAAGCTCCCCAAAATGGACAATATCTTGATCATAAAATTTCAGATTGGCAATCGAAGGCCAAGCTCGAACCATTTGGTGTATACACAAAACCAGTTATCGTTTTGTGTATCTGCTCATTCCCCCGAATATGGCAAATACATTTTGACTGAGTGTGGGATTCCATACTTTGATCTTATTATCAGTAAATCTCCTTCTATTAAGATAAGACTCTGGATTCTTTGTAAAAAAGGATACTCCTTTGGTTGGAGAAATATACTTTCTTTTTTCGAATGATTTGATTTGATCGACCTTTGTAGAGGGACCCGTTGGCCGATTTCGCTCTTCCCCTGTGTTCATTGCATCTTTGCTGGTCCCGGCACCACCAATTCTAGAACCTGATTTGACCATGGACTGTTGACTAATCATTTTGTTGATTTACCTTTCATCGCTGCTTGACCAAGGGTCCTCACCGCTGCTCGAGCTTAAATCGATGATAACCGCCTTTGACATTCTTACAGAAACAGGTTTACCAAATGAGATCTAGGGTTTTGAAGATCAAAAATCCAAAGAATCCTAAAATCTGGAACGGTACTCAATAGTTCGTGAGTGTTCTAAACTCGTGACAGTCAAACAAGTTTAGCAGTCGTTAATTTTCTCAGAAAATGAGATGTATTTTGTATCAAAATGCTCAAAATTGGAAGAGAAATAAGATTACGGAAAGAAAATCACAAGAAAATAAAAAGAAAAGAACGAAATCTTGCTTGGAAATCGCTGAGAAACTCTGAGAAACAGAGAGAAAATCTCCTTGAGTTCAAAGAGAGAGAAGCAAAATAACGAGGAGAGAGAAAATGTATGTTATATACTTCCTGAAGGTGTCTGACCGACGGTTAAGATCAATTGAGAACCACCTGATCCAAAGGCTAGGATCTCGTGGCTTTTCTAATTCTGTTCAAACCGAGGTGGTGCCCTTTCGAGTCAAAAGCATGTGCCAGCGCTGCAGAGATATTTTGGAGCCTACCAATTGCATGATGACATGTGTTACAAGTAGTTGACTTTCACGACTTCCTAAGAAAAAGTAATGATTCGAGTATGGGTGCGAGACTTCAATCAAGGTGATGTGTCGTCGGACTAGAGCCTGACCTTTAATCACTCGTGTAGTCTATTACATCGACTAAAAAGTGGGGGGCTAACTATTAGGTGCAATTTAGGCCCAAATTGCCGACAAGCCCAGACGGCCTAGTGTCGAAACTAATTAAATATATCAAAGAGAATCAACTGATTGGAGGAAGGCTAATCGAATTAATGCTTCATATGGTTTGATTGGTTCGATTCTTGTGCATGGCAAGAAGCATTCGGTGTACATCAGTCACTCGAGGTAGTTCATACTTGTCTCCAAGCCTTTGTTTGACTGAATCGATTGCCATTAGTTGACGGTTATCAGCATGAATTGACAGTTACAACACGTCTAGTCATGGACCGAAACGTGAAGGTGACATGATTATTGCAGCCTATCATGGATCAACACGTGTCCCACTATTGCAGTTGCTTTTAGTGCATTGTCCTGCTCTGCCAAATGATTGGGAGCCACGATTCCTTCTTATTTCTATATAAATGGATGGTGTTTTATTGTACGATATGCATAGAAAAACATACAGAAACTCTGCCCAATTGCTTTTTCATCTCTTTCTGCTCTCTTGTAATTTGTACCCAGAATATTATAGTGCACTACAGTGGACGTAGCTCTTCATTAACAAAGTAAACCATTATAAATCCTGCTTCTACTTTTTTACAGCATTATTTATTATGCTTATTGTACCTTGATCTTGCATGTTTATTTGAACTAATAGGTCTAATTAACGATAATTTAAGGGCCCAAGTTCCTTGAATAAATTTTAACAAATCTAAATCAGCATTTTCATACTTGATTGTAAATTCACCGTCTACAATAGTCGTCTTATGTGTATTATATTGTTGAGATTTATGCTCCAATATATCCAATCAACCTGTGACCTTTTATTTAGCAAAGAAAGTCTGACGGCTTTATACAAGGAGAATGTATCGTTTATCACCCAGGTTAAAGAGACATAATAAAACACGTTTCCCAACAGTTCATGCATGAGTTCCTAAAGGACAACATTCATCGAATTTGTTCAAGTAATAACTTGGGAAATTTATATAGAGATACTTCCTACAATTACGTTTGAGAAATTAATACGCAAGATTAGTATATGTCGTCTTAAAGATTCTTGCATATGATTTTGTGAAGAAGACATGTTGACATGAGGGGGAAGTTGTTGGCTACTGTACTCTTTTTTCCTTTGCATAGGTTTTGTCCCATCGGGTTTTTTTGCAAGGTTTTTAATGAGACAATTCTAAGCCAAATCTTAAGAGAATAATGCAGTCTTTCTTTCACTAGGATTTTTTCCCACAGGATTTTTCTGATAAGATTTTTAACAAGGCATATATTCTTAAGTAATGAACATCCAAGGGAGAGTGTTATTAATAAATTAATTTACTAGTATAGATATTTATATTCCTACCACCCTTATAAATTGCATTATCTCTTCTTTGATTATCATTGATATATGGTATTCCATAATCTTCATATGACTCACCAGTTAACACTCCATGAGTAATATTTTATTGTTGTAACTCATAGCTTTTAGCCTCTTCTATGTCATGATTTTTGTCTCATATATATGGGCTTTAAGAGCTTATATTTATACACAATATAAAATAGTAAATAATAAGATTGTTTTTCTCTATTTCTCTTTTAAGTCTATTTATTTTATACTTTACAGCTTCGTTGTTTGTATTTGTTTTATATCATAAACAAATAAGTAGATGTTAACATTATCATCAACATACGCCAGGCTTGAATAATATTAAACATATAAAACAACAAGGTAAATAAAAGGAAAAGGGTCGCAAACTCTTCATCCCCGTCTTTTCTACCACACCAAACACCAAACAAACCCCCTTCTCACCATCTCTCCTCTCTCTCTCTCTCTCTCTCTCTCTTTGTATTGTATTCTGTCTGTGATCTGATCTCCCATGGCGTCCATTTCTAAGCTCTCGACTTCTTCTTCTTCTTCTCTCTCAGCATCCACCTTCAGAGCCTCCGGATCTTCTCGTAACCCTTCGTCTTTTTTGATCGGTTTCAGAACCAACTTCAACTCCAACACCAACCTCAACCTGTCTTCTTCTTCTTCTTTCAAGTTTTCGCTTCCCAGAAACTCATCCCTCAACGCTTCCTTTGTGTAAGTTTTTGGTTCTGATGAATCATTCAATTCGGAATCTAATTTTTTTGGATTAATGATAAATAATTATGTTATTTTAGGGTGAGATGTTCGGGAAACGGAAGCCCAGCGAAGAGAACGGTTCTGCATGATCTGTACGAGAAACAAGGCCAGAGTCCTTGGTACGACAACCTCTGCAGACCAGTCACCGATCTTCTTCCTCTTATTGACGTTGGTGTCAGGGGTGTTACTAGCAATCCTGCGGTATAAAAATACTTATTTTACTCTTTCTTTCTTCCAAGTTTTCAACTTTTTATTGAATGCCAAAAAATATAAAAAAAAATGCTTTCTTTTATTTCTTTATTGAAGAGGGAACAAGAGTAAAGAAATAGGGGGAAAAAAATTAAAATAAAAAACACGACTTTTTCGTTTTCTGTTTATTTCAATTATGATCTATGTGTTTTTTTTTTTCAATTGCACAAAATTTGGTCCTTATAAATTATGTATGAGTTGCTGCAGATTTTCCAGAAAGCAATATCGTCTTCTAATGCTTACAATGACCAGTTCAGGTATAAGATTACTAGTATTAAGTTGGCTTCAATTTCCTTCGTGTTAGTCATAAGAGTGGTAGATTTAGGTGGGCTAGTTTATTTTGCTGCAAAAAAGAAAACAGTTTGTCTGTCTGTCTGATTGTAATGTTTTTGTGTTTATTATGCTAAAACTGTCTGGAGAGAGACTTGGATAACTTGTCATGTTATTTGCTTTCTTTGTTGGGTGGGGACTGCTGAGGGGATTTTCAGTGGTATAATTTTTCTCATGCCTTTAAAATTTAAAACTTGATACCAACAATGTATTCAATAGAAGAATATAAAAGCTTGAATTAATGGAATGGCACAGAGAACTTGTACAATCGGGGAAAAGCGTTGGAGATGCATATTGGGAACTTGTGGTCAAGGACATTCAGGATGCCTGTAAGCTGTTTGAGCCAATCTATGATGAAACTGATGGTGGTGATGGTTACGTTTCTGTTGAAGTTTCACCGAGACTCGCCGATGACACTGAAGGGACCGTGGAGGCTGCAAAATGGTTACATAAAATGGTCGACTGCCCCAATGTCTACATTAAAATTCCTGCCACAGCTCCCTGCATCCCTTCAATTAAGCAAGTTATTTCACATGGTATTAGTGTCAATGTTACTGTAAGTAATCCCTGTCACTCTCTGCCTATTCTAGGAATTCATATATGACAGACTAACATGTTAAAAGTGCATTTATTTATTTGCTCGGATAAGAGACCTCCTTTATAGATCTCGTTATCAGAAACTGAGAAAATTAAAGATCAAACACAAACTAGTTTCCCAGTATACCCTTTCAGTTCAATAAGCCTTATTACTATTATACCAATTCAATAACTGTATGAAATAATATTAACATCAATTTGTTTTCACTTTATTGCTACAATAAGCTTTTGCTGCTAAATGATCACCAAGGACTGACAGTTCTTTTTAGTCTTCTAGGCACATCTTTATATTTAAATGGTTATCCCATTCACATGGAAGCTACTTAACTTTGTATTATTTCATGTGCAGCTTATATTTTCTCTGGCTAGATACGAAGCAGTTATTGATGCTTATTTGGACGGCCTTGAGGCTTCCGGGCTACATGATCTCTCTAGGGTAACTAGTGTCGCTTCCTTCTTTGTTAGTCGGGTGGACACCCTAATTGACAAGTTGCTCGAGAAGATTGGAACACCGGAGGCCCTTGATCTTCGAGGAAAGGTAATTCAATGTTGTATTCAATCTCTGTCTCTCTGGACCTATTAGAGACAAGAAGGTCGAGATTTGCTCACACAATGGTAAATAAATGTTTTTAGGCTGCAGTAGCTCAAGCGGCCTTAGCATATAAACTCTACCAAAAGAAATTCTCTGGCCCAAGGTGGGAGGCTTTGGTGAAGAAAGGAGCTAAGAAACAGAGGCTGCTGTGGGCTTCAACTAGCGTCAAGAATCCTGCCTACGCTGACACTTTATACGTTGCTCCTCTTATTGGTCCTGACACGGTAACCTATCTTCTTATTCAAACATAATTTCTTGAGCTATAGAATGATTAATAGTCCAATTGATATCTGGCACCATAAAATTTGTGTTTCACAATTTTAAGGCGTCCATACACAATTAATGATGCTGGACAAAGAGGGATAGAGAGGAGGGTAAAGAAATAGAAGAAAAGAAAGAGAGAGAGAGGTAGAAATGAGAGAAACTGAACTGGGGAAACAGAGAAAACTAAGATGGTAGAGAGGGAGAAGTTAATTTTAATATTGAATCTTGATCCACATCTGCCGCTAATGTTCCGCATAGCAAATGAGAAGCTAAGCTACTCTTAAAAGCCAATTAAAAACACCTAACGATATGATATAAAATATAGCATCGATAGAAAACTTATGCTTGGTGCAAGTTTTTAACAATTTTTCTGATTTATATTAGCATTGGCGTTTTGAAGCATTCGGATTCTTGTTTGAGTTCAATTTGGGTATCACTTGCTTTTGTCTGTTTAATGCCAGTTGACCGTTGTTTCTTTTGTAGGTATCAACTATGCCTGACCAAGCTTTACAGGCTTTTGTTGATCATGGTAGTGTTTCAAGGACGATTGATTCGAATGTGTCGGAGGCTGAGGGCATTTACAGTGCACTTGAGAAGCTGGGAATTGACTGGAACTATGTGGGTTCTCAACTCGAGCTCGAAGGAGTGGACGCATTCAAGAAAAGTTTTGACAGCCTTCTGGATACGCTGCAAGAGAAGGCAAACTCTCTTAAGCTAGTCAGCCTGTAATTTCAGAGGTTTTGCTTATTCTTGTTGTGGGATTATTAAAAAGGAAAGAAGAAAAAGCTTTGAAGTTTTATTTACTTGGTGCATATTATGAATTAATAATTGAAGCTGGTGGCTTTTGTGTTGTTGGAATGCTTTTGTAAGACGTGGATGATGTATTATGAAGATGTTCCAGCTTGCTGTTGGGCTAGATGTCTTTTGTTTTTGTGTTTTGCTCCATTCAAACGTTTTGGGGTCTCGCGTTGTTTTTAGGTTTTTTTCTTAGGCAAAGTCAAAGCATGCATGGCAAAATCTTATGGCAACCGGCATACGTTATTATAGTGTAGATAGGTTTGTCAACATGTTTCGTGTTCCTTCTTGGATTGTTGTTTTCAGAGAGCCACTACTGATCGTTGGATAGCAACATTACGAAGCATGGACACAATCGTGTGTTTTAAGACCCACCATCTCTTCCAGAGGAGAGCTATTGTGCATATGCAACTTTAAAACTCATTTGTTGGTGCACCTATTAATTACGCACAATCACGACCTACAACTTGCCATTTCTCATGCATGTTGTGCCATATAACAAGCCAGCATCTATTCGCTGGGCACGGCCCATTGGCCCAGTCTCTTACAGGGCCGTGCCGTACTATTTCAAACGCTTAGCATGTTAAAGTCCATTTAACTGCTACATGCGCCATGCCCATGGGTGACGTGTCGTATCGTTCTCATGGGCCGGCCCAGCTCATTAAACAAACAACTAATGTTTTTAAGTTCCAATGTTTTTCTTTTTCCACCCAAAAAAAAAAAAAAAAATGCTTTTTGTCTTTTCAATATTGTTTATGCGCTGTAAGGTCATTCCTTTTAAAAAATGCTAACCATAACCTTTCTTTAACATACGCATTTTCCGACATAATATTCAATGTAATTTGTTTAGTTTTTGTTTTTTGGTGTCATCTGGTCCGCATTTCATTGTCCATGGAAGAAATTGTAGAGCCACCAATAGAAAAGATTTGATTCAATTCTAACATTTTATATTATAGGATACGAGATTAGAAACAAAAAAGAAATAACAAGTTCGTTTGATATATCTCAAACGGAAAAAAATCCGTAGTCCCTACAATTCATAAAACACAAACATAAGCGACAACTTTGGTACTTTATCTATAAGGTGTTTCTTTCTCAAAGTCAAGTTTCTCGTCTACAAACCGATTTTGGTTGATTCAGATTCTATGAGGGCAATAAGCATGGGGAGAAAGACTCCTGTTTCTATGTTATTATCTAGTTGACTCAGCAACTGACAAGCTATACTTGATTGACGTTTGCTCGTACGGCTATAGTATGTGATAAGGATATACAATCAAGTTGAGAAAGTCAAGGGAGCAAATCAAGGGATTTTCACGTTTGACTATTTTCTGTAATCTTGTCATTATTAGATAGTTATTTAATTTGCTTTGTTTCCTATTTCTTTGTAATTAGTTTCTTATTTCTATGCTCATGTAATCTGTATATATGTTACTCACAGCAATAAGAATATATTGCCATAATTCTTCAAATTTTCTCTTTCAAAAATCCTTTAGTATGAATTATTGAAAATCCATGCTTAACACTTGAAATTCAGTAATCCATGCTCTAGGCGGAGATGAGATAGAGAGAGAGGTAATCTCTATACTATTGTATCTAGTTGTATCTAATTGTATTGTTAGCATGTATAGTTGAATAATGAGTCTATACTGTCATATGAATCTTCATTTTATGGCTAAAGTTAGTAAATAAGAATTGATGTTTATTATTTCATGTATAACACCCGTTGATTTCCATATAACGTATTATGTCAAATTAGTGACGACATTAAGTAATTCCTTTTTTTGATATGTGTTATGATATATGATATAATAGTACTAACCATTTTATTCTAAGTGTTATGACAGGTAACGGTCACGTGAAATTGATGTGCTCAAAGTGTTCATGTTATTAATGTTGTATGTTTAATTACAATTTTTGTAATAACTTATTGCCTTGATGAATTTTAGTGTGTTAAGGCAGATCGGCAGGCCGAACCATCTAGTTCGGTAGGCCGAAATGACTCTCACGGAACGGTAGGCCGATGAATATAATTGACAGGCTGGACCTCAAACCTTCGGCAGGCCGAACTGAGCTATCGGTAGACTGAAGACTGCTGACGAGCAATCAGCAAAAATCACCCAAAAATTTGTGACGATGATGATTGGATGTGATTTGGATAATGATTGTCGATTGATTGGCATATTTTTGGCTTAATTTTTCTTATTTTGGGTAATAGAACATTTGACTTTTGATTGATTGGATTTAATTGATGAAGTTTCCTCCTTTGAAATTGAGAAATATGGCAACTAGAACCATTCTTGGAAACTTTGATTTTTCCCCTCAATTCTCTCCATTTCCTCACGAGAATTGTCTCAATTTGAGTCAGGAAAATCCTGACATATTAGAGAACATTGACCCTCTCCACACTATTCTCATTCATGTTAATCTCTATTACATGCTCTTCCCTCTTTCAAAATTTTCTCAGAAACACTTCCATCCTTTCTTCACGCTTTTCTCTTCTCCTTCTTTCCCTTATTTTCCTAAGAATAATTGAAAGAAATATTGAGTTTTCTTTGGGCGAATTCGAAGGAAGCTTGAGAAGAAATTGTTTTGAGGTAAGAGACTCTTCTCAACAATTCTGAAATTTTGAACACTCTGTAATCCAACTATTGTATCTTTCTCTACAAATTTTGTTTTGCTCTGACTTTATAATATGATATTCATGTATGTGTTATGTGCTAACCCTCAAAATTTTACCTCAATTAGATTTTTCTACGTTGAGATATGAATTTTCTTCTCTCTACCACTCACTGCTAATTAATGCTGATCAGTAACGTTGTATTGTCTCTATGTTCTGACTCCCATAACTCTGTCTACAAATTTTCGTTTGCTCTAAAATTTTAATATGATTTTCATGAATTTGCTATGTGATGTTACTCCAAATTTTGTGCCATTTGGTGTTATGTAGGATGAGATATTAAATGTTCATGCTTTGCACCTCATAATGAATTGTCGCTGATTGGTTATGTTGCACAAAGACGTGATTTTCGTTCAAGAGGCAAATGTGCTTTGATTTTTACAAAATTTGGTAAAAATGATCATGGTTATATTAGGTTATGAATTGGAAAATTTTGTGGTAATGTCCTGTGTATGTTGTGAGTTATTGAACTTTCTCCTAACTAGGTTTTTATGGCTGTGAACTTTCAAACTTTGGACCTCTTGTGTCTCTAATTTTTTATTGTATCTAAATGATTTTGTTTGGTCATGGGAATTTTTATAGTAGGGTATTATTATGCATATAGGTTGTCACAAAAATTTTGAGGACAAAATTGTTTTCGTTATATTTTTCTTAAATGCTAGTTTGAAAGGTATTCGCTGCCCATGTCTGTAAAATCAGTTTTACTACTGAATTCAATTATGAATTTTGAACTAGTCTGATTTTTGTTGAAGCCAATTTTTCAATATGTTATAATTTTTATGTGTCTATTATATGTGTTAATTTTTGTAGATTTTTCTACTTTATCAAAATATGATAAACAGACCTGAGTTTTGAGTCGTTCACTGCCTAACGATTGCTGGCAGATTTTGTGTCATGAATTTTGTGAATTATTTTAAATATTAAATGGAATTTTTATGGCCAATGAAAAATCATGGTAATATGTTTATGTGTTAACTTTGTCCCTGCCAAGTTTGGAGGTTGAATTGTGTGTTAATTATGAGATATTAGGCTATGAATTCATAAGGGTCAGACAGCATGTGTATAGGCAGTTTTGTTGAAATGTTTTATTTTGATTGATAAAATGTGTTTTGAATTAATGTTTTTTTAATCGAAGCATGTATGAGTATGTTACGTGGTATTGAATGATTTCAAGGTCCCATGAAAATAAATGTTAATTATTATTTTAAATGAATGTATGACATAAACACACTAAGGAGTGAGCACATCAAGACTGCGGCGACGTCACCTACAATTTAGTTAAGGTTAAGTAAGCCTATTAAAGTAAGTACATTCTCACCTGCAACATGATATGTTTTATAAAGGTTTGAATTTATGTTTATGATGATATCTATGATGATTTTATGGTGATTTCATTTAAATATTACTTATGAAAAATTTTTATGTCCAAAAAGTTATGCATGTACGATGATGGCGCATTTCAAAGCATGAAAGTATAAATATATATATATATATATATATATGTATCACCTAAATAAGTATTGCAAACCCAATGATATGTTATGTTATGATACGATATGATGTTATGTTTGGTTTAGGATTAGCTACCCCTCTCTTCTCATGACAACGCGCCTACAATGATGATGTTTATGGTGCAACACTTGGGCCCTTAAGATAAAATGAATTAAGTTTTAATATGGACAATGTAATGAAAGATATGTTTCTTATAAAATTGTGCCTAGAGCACTATTATGATGATGATAATGATGATGTTCATAAAATGTTTTAAGTTGTGAGATATAAATGTACTTACTAAGCATTAGCTTATTCAGTTTTATATCATGTTGCAGATAAGAGTAAGAAGATAATGGAATAGGTGGAGGGCAAGGAAAGGTGTGTGAGCTAAGCAAGATGGATTGAAAATAGAAGACGCCAAGAAAAGGAGTTTTAAAACTTTGGAACTATATTTATTTAATTTTTTTTTATGTTTTTATTTTTGAGTATGTTTATTGTTTCTGCATCTTGAAATTTTGGAACTTGTTTAAAAATTAGTTTCTGATTTTTAAAGTTCGGCCTGCCGACTAGTAGTGGTCCAACAGCCGATGTATTGATCAGCTTGTCGATTACCTTTTGCCAGCCTACCGATCTTACTGATTTTGATATCCTGTTTTGCAAAGCCTCTGACGGCCTACCGAAGGTTGAACTTCAGACTGCCGGGCAAGTTCAGCCTGCTGAAATCTCAAGTTCGGCCTACCGAACTGTGTATGCAGATTTTTGAAGATATTTTAAAAGTTTATTAAATTTACTATGGTAAGGGCCAACTATTCAAAGGATGTTTTTGAATCAAGTAAATTATTATAATAGATTAAGATATTAAATATTGATGCTTATATATATATATATATAATGTATGCATGGATCTTGGGTTAAGTTTAATAAACTTTACCTTATTTAAATGGTTAATTTTAAAAGTAATAAAAAGGGGAATGAATGTAACGATATCTGTGACGTTCGTAAGGGGGCGTTTCATCATGTAGTCTCCTACATGGGGGGTTTATATCTTGTTATAGAGTCCTTTCTTGACCATATAATGAGGACGACTTATATCAATCACTCTATATAAGTATCTTATCGTATCTCTATAATTTGTGATCCACACATGTAAATCGCTTTACTTACTCCCTTTTCTTGATGCTCTGTTTCAAGGGGTAATTCCCCTGAACCCCCTAGTTCCACCAACTCAAAGCAACTTGTTGCTTTTTACTCTTCGTGCTTTACACCAATGAATCAGTTCAGTTAATCCTCAAATTATCGTATTATGATAGAAAAACTACAAGAAGTATCTAGTTTCTACCAAGCTCCTGCTTGTCTCCAAACAATGATAACATTTTGTTATCATAGCAGCAGCGATGACTTATAGACAAGACGGTTCTAGTTGATCCAAATTATATTATTTGTCAGTTCTTAAGTCAACTAGATGATATCACTAAAACATGAGTCTTTCTCCCCAAGCTTGTTGCCCTCATAGAATAACTCGAGCTGCATTGTCTATAAGCCATCATTGCTGCTATGATAGCGAAATGTTGTCATCGTCTAAAGCTAGGGTTCAAAAAGCTAGGCAGAACTAGGTAGGTGTTGTATTTTTTTAATCATAATATGACAATTAGCGGAGCAAATGAAGTGATTCACGATGTGGAGCACGAATGATTAATTCTTGAACATATCATTTTTTTGGTGATTTTAATTATGTGTGTGTCACATAAATACTTAATAAAAGGAAATATTAGAGTGCAATGGAGATTTTGAGGTTGTAGAGAATTTTAGAAATGCTTTAGCCAAGATTGTTCTTTTTTTGTTTGTTTATTTAATTAAGCAAAACTACGAGGGTGTTTAGTTTTGTATTTGGAAAGTTTTTTTCTCATTTTCAAAAAAATAAAAAATCAAAAGGTTAAATTTTGGAAAATGAAAATGAAAATTGTTTCAAAAACACCCCAAATTTCTTCAGATTTTGAAAACAAAAAAAGTCGTTTTTAAAATTTTCTCTCCTTTCAACCAAGCCTCTATCACCAACGACCTAACTTTGTCAACAACCTAGAGACTTGTCCTCCCCGATGATCCAAAACTTATCCTCGCCGGTGACCGAGGGACCCGCCCTCGTTGGTGACCATAAAGACCCATATTGCATGACGATGCAGCGAACCCAGATCGCTATCCTCCTCCCACTGCGTCCTCTCTTCGATGATTCTCCAATGATCACCTTCATCGTCACAACCCAGCAACCCACCCTTCGCCGGCAACCCTAGCAAACCTAGCCTTAACCTGTCAACACTGACCCCATCAAATTATGATAACTCGCCTTTTCGAACAGTCACTTTACTTTCTTAAATATCGTTCTTAAACAATAATCTTACTTACTTAGTAAGAAAAATACTGAATTAATTTTTTTTCTTTAAATATTCTTTAAAACGTACTTAAAAACTGTTGCGACCTTTATCGCCATTCAAGTTGAGATCTCGTTTAACATTTGCCTTTGAAACCATTTCAAATCGTTCCTTAAAACTTAACAAGGAACATTTATTAAATCATAGCTTAAAACTTCACTTAATAATTTTATAACACATTTAGTACAATGTATCTTAAAACTTTTGAAAACATTTCTTAAAACTCTGATTTTCTTAAAACTTTGAAAACACTATATTAAATAGTGAAAAACCTTTTTCAGTGTAGTGGAAGCAACTGTAGTGGTATTTATACCTAAATCTTCACATCTGTCCTCCGTAGCACTCAGCTCTTCTAACGGATCCTACTCGTCACCCATAAAACTACCTACAGCATGAAAAAACTTTTTATGAGTTTATGCTCAGTAAGTTCAAACATAATCTCACAAATCATTGAAACATACTTTAAAAACTTTTCTCATAAAAACATTTCTCTTAAAATATTTTTCATAAATGTTTTTCATAAACATTTTTCATAAAACATTTCTAAAACGTTTTTCATAAACGTTTTCATAAAGCATTTCTTAACGTTTTTCATAAACGCTTTTCATAAAATATTTAACATAAAACAATCCTCAGATTGCTCTTTATAAATGTCATTTATGTTTTCATAAACACTTACTATAAAACATTCCTTAGAATGTTTTCCATAGCGTATAAATGTTTCATAACAAGGAAAACAAGAAAAATCAAAATGTATGTTTTCATTTATGCTCAATTATGAACTTTCGATTATGAGTATCTTATGAACATTCTTTTTTTACTTTAACTTTCTATCCTTGTTCCTTAATTTTCCTTATCTTACTTTAACTTTCTATTCTTATTCCTTAACTTTCTTTATCTTACTTTTAACTTTTCTTATTTTTCTTTAGTGTTCATACCAACATCATTAATCATGAGATTATAAACATGACGCTTCCCTTGTAGAAGACTTGAGACCATCAAATATTGAGGTTATGTACCTCATATATAGGAGGTCAAACTTGAACTTATTTTCATTACCTCACAACAAGGAGGCTGATACAACACTTTCTTTTTATCTTTGCATTACCTTCTTATTAACTTTAGTAAGCATATCAAATGAAATTACATCATATGCAAACACACTTACAAATCATAGCTTGTATTGTAAAATCTATTGCATAACAAATGCAACTTATTGTATACCAAATGCAACATAAAACGTAAACACATTTTGCAAATCATAACTTGTACTCTGAAACTTATTGCATAACAAATGTGACATAAAACTTATAACTTATATAGTAAAACATTATGCATTTTAAAAAAATGCAAACATACTTTAAATACATTGAAAATCATAACTTGAATTTTTAAAAACATTATGCATATCAATATGTAAGTAAACTTTAAACATAACAGTTGCAAATTTATTGCAAATCTTCTTTTGTACTTTAAAACTTTTTGCATAATAAATGCAAACATACTTTAAAAGAAACTTGCATAATAATCGCAAACTCATTCACAAACGTATACATAAATATTTAAAAATCATTTACTTCATGCTATAGGTGAAGTTTAAAACTTACTTGGACTTAACTCTAACGTTCTCTATTCCATTCTTGTCTCATTCCTTTTCCTTCCATTAGTTGGCTTCTATGTCCTGATCAAATGACAGCCGACTTATTAGTTAACTTTTTTATTATCGATCCACTTGATTGATAATAAAATGTAAACATTAACTATTCTTTCCTTTTAACTTAACTTGGTATTTTATTGGTTTACCCTTCTCTTTACTTAACCTTATAAACTATCGGTTTACCTTTCTTTCACTTAGCTTTGTAACCTACCGGGGTTACTTTTCCTTTTAATTATATAACCCACTGGGTTACCATTCTTTCTGCTTAGCTCGGCAACTCATCGGGTCACCTCCTTCTTTACCTTTGTTTTACTAGAGCATCCCTTAGTTAAATTCCCTGTCTCAGGTGACGGTTTTATTACTTAATATATTACGAAATATTTTTTGTCTAAGGGCATTATGCTAATTAGAAGTGTTCGACTCCGCTTTGGCCGTTCTCTCAAAAATAACGATTTTACCCCTGGTGGGTTTTTCGTCAACTTCGTAACTCTATAAAACCTATTGCTTTACTTTAACGTTTCATTACTTACATATTATGAAAAAATTTCTGCTAAGGAACATTTTTTCGATATCGAACGTTTCAGGTCTGTTTTGGCCATTTTCATAAAATAACTATTTTGCCCTTAAGTTTGTTTCTTTTCTTTCAATCCTTGACTAAACTTTAAATCTTTTAAAACTTACCATCTACGATACTTACTGCCTACAGCAGTGTAGGAAACACACGTTCCTTAGTTTTAACCTAGTTTTCACACAATTTGACAGTTTTGGCCCAAAATACAAAAATATTTACATTTTTATCCCCAAAACCAAAAACGACAACTTTATACCAAAATGCTCAGCTTTTCACAAAAAATAAAACTTACAAAAGCACTATGGTCAAATTCCAAACATTTCTTAACATTTTCATTTCTTGAAATTTTATGCCTAAAATTTCGTAAAATTCATAACTTCTAAACCGGGTAGAATTTTCAAAAACTGCCCACAGCACACATGACCCTAACAGTTTCAACGAGTTCTACAAATTTCATGTTGTAACTTTTTTGAAATTCTAATGTTTAGGAGGACTTTTTGTTGATTTTCAAATCTGTCGAGAATATCTTTTTTCTTTGCAATTTAGTTCCTTTTGAAATTTCACTAAAACCCTTAGTTTCTTCTTTCCATTATCATCACCATCAACATATAACATAAAATAATCATGCCATAATGTCTATATTACGTGCCATGGCTAAAACATTTCATCAAACACTTGGTATGCATATTTTTGGCATAAATTTTTAAGTAAAAAGTTTAAAAATTTACCTAAACTTTGTCAACCTTTTGATCCTCCTTTGCCAAGCTCAAAACCTTGTCATGTCTTCTCCACAAAAACCATGACAAAACCCCAATCAAAACCTATCTAAAACTTGAAGAAATTCACCAAAACCCTTAGAAAAAGTTTGGAATCTTACCTCCAAAATTGCAAAACTTTGCACAAAACACTAGAGCTTGCTTTAAACATGATTTGGAGGCTTTGGAAATCATCAAAATTTGAGTAAGAATTGCTAGGAGGGGATGATTTCTTGGGAGGAAGAAAATGGAGCAATTTTTTTTCTTTCTTCCTTGCTTTCTTTCTTTCTTTCTTTCTTTCTTCCTTTTCTTTCTTTCTTTTCTTTCCTTTCTTTCTTTCTTTCACATTTCTTTTCCTTTTTTTTTTCTTCCTCCGTGGAGACCAAAGGGTCTCTTATATAACGAGTGAATTCACCCTTTTTTCTTTTCTTTTCTTTTCTTTTCTTTTCTTTTTTTTTTTCTATAAAAAGACGATGAGTCATCACCTTGGTAATCAATTAGGTTACTTTGGGTGGCCAAATGTGATCGGGCCACATTTCATGATGTGGTGGCCCAATCAAAATCTATTGGGTGTCCACTAAACTTTTTACGCAGCCCAAGTTTATACTGACAGTATTTTTCCTATACTGTTGGTATTTTTTTCATACAGTTCATGAGGTCCCCCCATAACCTCCCATACTTATTCACATCCATCACCCAATGAAATTTCAATATTATCTAACTTTGTATAATTTAAATTTATACTGACAGTATTTTTCTTATATTGTCGGTACATTCTCTATACTGTTACAACATTCCTTATTCATATATATTCTCTAAATAGTATTATTCATATACTGTTTTAACTTAAACAGTCTAATTTCTATACTGCATGACTTTAAACAGTCTAATTCTTACACTGTATTACTTTTATAATGTAATTTTTATACTGCTTAACTTCAACAGTGTACTTCCTCACACTGCATTAATATCGTATAATTTCCTATATTATTATGCAGTATTTTGTTTCCTTAAACTGTATTTTTGTCTTAACATAATCCTTAAATTATTGTATTTTTAATATAGTAAAAATGCTCGAGTGTTACACAAATACCCATCAACCCTCGACCCTTGTCCACCGTGGAAGCCTAACCCAGTAGGTTGTCGCCTGCTGCCTCCGGCCACGAGATTTTTGTCTATTGGCCCCCATGCTGCCACCCTCTTTCGTTGAGTTTCTCTGCATTGTAGCATCACTGGAGCACCACGTTGGTGTTGTAGCCGAAGGAAGAAAAGACTTCCAAATTGTTTAATGTTTATTCTAATTGACATCATTAATTAGTATTAAATTGATAATTAATGTTTTTAAAATTAAAATTGGTTTTAATTACTTTGATAATTTTTTTTTAAAAAAATGTCTTGGTTTTAAAAACATACCAACATATACAAACCAACATAATTTCAAAAACAGTTTTAATACATTTTTTAATACATTTTTATTTTTAGATTTTAAAAAAATCTAAAATGAAAACACTATGAAACAGGCTGTACATTTTGCAACCTTTTGTAGAATATTCAAGAAAGAAAAAAAAATGTAAAATTGTAAAAGCCGACCAATTCAAGTTAAACTAAACCAAATCGTTAACTAACTTTGAATTAATGGTTGGTTTTTGGCCTTTTTTTTTTTTTAACTATAATTTCTTTAATGTTTTGTGGGTGGTTTTGACTTTTAAGTTCTAAAACCAACCAAACCCATACAAAAGTATACAATATTATTTTCTATTGGTTGCAAAGTAAGTTCGACATTAATAAAAAAACACCCTATCACAATGAATAATTAAAATTTTTTATGGAGTGTTTAGTATTATCAGTTTCTATTAAAACTTTTGACGAATATGGTGTAAAATTTTTACATATTATGTTATAATAATTTTAAGGTTAATTTGAGAAACACTACTTTTGTGGTATTGTTTTTTAATTTTACTATTTTTATGAAAAATTTGAAACATATCATTTTTAAGAGATATAAAAATACCATTGATCTCACAAGGGTTAAAATTAGGTAAATAAGTATTATATTAGAGCATTTTGGTCTTTTTGAGTAGGAAAAATGTCTTGAGTTAAATAAAGGAAAAAAAAAAGTTGTGGAACATAACAATGGTATTAACAAAGTGATAATTCCTTAAAAAAAAAAAAGTTATTCTACCTTGTTTACCTGCAATAAAGACCTTGTAAATAGTTTAGGGTTCGAGTATTAAGAATACTTTAGACATGTGTTTGTTTCTCCAAAAATCTGAATCTTTTGAGTATTAAAAATCCAAGTTTTCATAGTTCTCAATCCCTTTAAACTTTTGATACTCAGATATCTTTGCTACAGTAAAAACTAAAATTCTCTCTTCTATATTTGAGGAAAAAAAATCATAACTTCTTCATTTGATATTCAATTGAGATGATTCTTTTTTCATTATGTTTTTAGTGAAGAGATGAATAAATTAAGATCTATATTGCATATTTTTTAGGATCATTAACATGATTTTATTAGATTTGTTAATAAATTAAAAACTATTTTCACTACCTTTTTAAACACAAATTTTAATTTTATTTCACACTCAGATTAAAACCTAAATGCATATCCAAACATGAATTCGAATGACAATTCAAATCATCAACTCAAATTTTAACTTAAATCATATTAACTCAAATCAAATCATTAATTTGAATCCATTTAGACACTTAGATTTTACTCCATAATTATAAAAAAAAAAGAAAAAGCTAGCGGTTGTGTGTTTCGCTTTTTTTGTCGTCAAAAAGCCTTCTTCTTCACAAGTTCAGTGTGTGTGTCCGCCGCAGCCGCTTTGCGTGGCTGATGACGTGATATCGGAAAGTAAAGCTTACAATCAGATAAAATCAAGCAAACACCCTAATTTTTGAAGCTAGGCTTCAAACACCTTTTCTTTGTTCAAATGCAAAATCCAATCTCAACTCATAAATCTCTCCAAACAAACAAACAAACAAACATTCATGAGGATTCGGTGTTTGGCTCCAAGCTTTCTCCGTCGAAACTTCACCACCATCGAAGCCAAGGAACATGATTTCAGCAAAGTCGCGGAGGAAGTTTCTAGAATCACTCGAACCAGACCCAGGTGGGAACAAACTCTACTCTCCGACTATCCTTCTTTTGACTTCTCTAACCCTACCTTCCTTCGCGAGCTTCTCAAGCACCAAAACAACGCCTTTCTCTCTCTTAGGTTTTTCTTGTGGCTTAAGACCTCTGATTTTACGTTTTCTCCCGATTCATTCTCTTGTAATGCGCTCTTCAAGGCCTTAATTAAAGCTAACGCGTGCATTGCTGCTAAAGGTTTTCTTGAGATTGCTGGTTTTAATCCTCAATTGGATTCCTTGGAGTGTTATGTTAGGTGTCTTTGTGATTCTGGATTTGTTGAACACGCCATTGATGTGTTTGGGGAATTGAAGAGGGGTGGATTGTGTCCGTTGGCAGAGACTTGGAATTCGGTTTTTATAGGGTGTCTTAGGGCTAAAAGGAATGATCTTTTTTGGCAATTGTACAAGGAAATGATGGAGTCTGGTGTTGGAGCGGATGTTAAGACTGTTGGGTTTCTCATTCAAGCTTTCTGTGATGAGAATCAGGTTTTTAGAGGTTATGAACTCCTTAGGCAGGTTCTGGAAGATGGGTTGCCTATTAAAAACGCTTGTTTTAACAAATTGTTATCTGGGTTCTCTAAGGAGGGAGACTATGAAAGAGTTTCTGAGCTCCTTCATATGATGATAGAGACGAAGCATGATCCGGATGTTTATGCATATCAGGAAGTGATAAATGGGCTGTGTAAGAATCAGATGGTGCTCGAGGCTTTTCGGGTGTTCAATGATCTCAAGGATAGAGGGTATGCTCCGCATAGAGTGATGTATACGACAATGATTCACGGGCTCTGTTCAATCGGTTGTGTTGGGGACGCTCGGAAGCTGTGGTTTGAGATGATTCGGAAGGGATATCTTCCGAATGAGTACACTTACAATTCGCTGATTCATGGTTTTTGTAAGATTGGCGAGTTCAGGAAGGCCAGGAAGTTGTGCGAGGAGATGTGTGATAAAGGCTATGGAGATTCAGTGGTGAATTGCACCACGATGATTCGGCTGCTGTGTTTAGAGGGAAGGACAAGTGAGGCCTATGAGCTGTTTGTCAAAAAGGGCCTTGTTCCTAATTTGATTACATATAATGGTTTAATTCGAGGGTTTTGCAGTGCAGGAAACATAGAAGAGAGCGTCAATCTATTAAAACAGCTGCTGGCACAGGGTTTACAGCCATCAACTGCCTCTTGTAGTCCTCTCATTAAAAAGCTTTGTCAGATGGGAGACATGAAAGAAGCAAAGAAAATGTGGCACTATATGATTAATCGGGGTTTGGAACCAAGTATCAATACTTGGGATGCTTTCATCAGAGGACATTGCGATATCGGGGATGTTGACGAGGGGATGGAATGGTTCGTAAAGATGTTGAAGAATGAGCTCAAACCAAAGCGGGAAACATTTGAGGGGTTGATATGGAGTTTCTTCGTAAGAGATAGGTTGGATTGCTCTTTGCTTGTCGTGGATTATATGTTCAGGACAGGTTATAGACTCCGACAACAGATGTTGAGACTTCTGGTCCATAAGCTTTGCCAAGAGAATCGGCGTTGTGTTGAAACAGTTTTGGACGAGATCTTGGACGAAAATTGACGTATCAAGTTCCAAGTACTTTTTTGGGCACGTTCCCTGTAACTTGTGATCCTGCACTTCGTTGATGATAAACAAATAAATGGAAGAAGGTTAATTTAACCTTTTAAGATTTTTTTTTTTTATTTTACACAAATGACGCTGGTCCAAATGCCGTTTTTATGTTAAACGACAACTATAAATGACATATGCTAATGTTTAACAGACGACATTAATGAAGAACTGGCTACCAAAGAAAAACCGTAGAAAATTCTGAAAATCAGGCTTACTAGGTTAAGCGACCACACACGGTTTGATTAATAAGCTACAACAAATTCTGTAAAATACAATGACATGTCTTCTAATGGTCAAATTACCAATTGTGACAGCGACAACAGATCTTTAGGTGCATTGACATATCGTTTTAGCCATAATGACGGAGCGATTTCCTCCCAAAACAATATTTGGAAGGGAGACGAGAAAAAATATGTTTAAATAGGGACGCATTTGAAAGAGATGAAAACATAAAAAATTAGTTACCCTAATATAAAAATATATAAAAAATAAAAACATGTTTAAGCAATGCATTTAGAGATCATAAAAAATTAGTTAAGAGGGCACATTTGCGAACCAAAGAAGAATTCAAGGAGACTAGAAGGAAAAGTAAATAAGTAAAGAGTACATAAATATGGGATTTAATAAAGATTAAAAGTGAGCTAATGGTCAGAACACAGAGGCGCGGATTTGAAATTTAACAGCGACGCCAGATTTTAATGAGGTCCAATTTTAGTCGAAACGTTTAGTGCTCACATATTTGTAATTAGGCCACAATTGCTTTTTCTTGTTGAAGTTGAAAAGGTGTGTCGTTACGTTCTTGTTCATCGTCAAATTGTCAAGTACAGTTTTCGGCCTTAATACGTTAGCTTAAATTACTTTTTCTACGAATTAACCTCTAAGCCATCAGTAAGCTAACTTTGTCACACTTATCTTACCAAAGCCAAGTGGCTCTTGACAAATTATCATGGTCATTTTTTAGTATAAGAAATTCCGAGTCTTGTTAAAGAAAACAGTAAAACCTTTGCAAGAGAAACACACAAACTGGCCAACAACGAAGAATCTTGACGACTACCAACTTGCAATGTCTCTGATTTGAGCAACAAATACTTCACTTGAAGAAAGAGAGAGAGCACAAGGCAGGCTGGAAGGCAAAGAGGGTTATTAAACTCAAGTTGAGAAGAAAGTTTATGTGAATTCTCCTATCTAAACAATTATGGTATTTGATCAAATAAGAATGGAGACCTTGGTGTTCAATGTCAGTAGTATCACTTCTATGAACAAGTTAATGAAATTCTTGCCTAAGCTCCTTAAAAAAAAGTGTCCAAAAAAGACACCTTCTGCATCAATTCCTAAAGACCTAAACTCAACCATTGTTCTGACAATTTTATGTCCAGGATCTTCTTCACTACCTCCCCTACGAAAGAATCAAAACACGATGAGCAACGGCCTCTCATTAGACTTGCTTTGCTACCCGCAGTAGCAAATAATTCAATGTGACAGCAGATGGGTGGGGGGGACACGGGTACCGCCACAACCTCGTTGCTCTTGTGCTCAAGTTCACATGCCGCTAAAATTGTGTGTGTTGAGCTCCTAGCGATGTCCATTAAGGTATTTTGGGCTGAACAAAAAAGAACCCAGAACCGTTGAGCATTTCCAGCCACATTCCATACAGAGAATAACTTACAAAACTACATGGTACACTCTAATATGAAAATCCATGAGCACCAATATAATGTTTCTAACAACAATGTAAAGTTCACGTACCTAAATTACTGTCTCGTGACAAGTTCTTCAAATGGCTCTTGATCAACGAATGCAATTGTTCCTTTGCACTATGTAAATCAGTTTCTTCCCTGTCACAGCCATTGTTCGGTCTACCGTTGCACTGACGGAGTTGCTGCTCAAAATTCAACGGTGAATTCCTCTCTGCAAGTCCAGGCCATAACGAACCATTGGAAGGTCCATCAGCAGAGGCCGTAGTCAGATCCTGCCCCATTTGCCTTCTCACTTGGCTTGTTCTTAGAGAAAACAAATTGGTATCTTGTGCTACTGTTGAGGGATTTTCGCATGATCTTTGCTGAAAGAATGCATGAAATGGTACTCCCGTTTCTTGTGTACTTGCACGTTGACGTGGTGTATCCCTCCCGTGATCAAAGGGAGAATTCAAGAGATCACTAATGATATTAGCATTTGAGTTTTCCTCGTGTCTATCAGCCATATGACCCATTCTGTTTACAGAAAGGAGCTGTTGGATGTGGCGGTGTATCAACCTTCTCCCAGATAGTGTCGGTGCCCCGGCTCCGGGTATTGGCGAAGTTGCTTGGAAACCTCCAAAATGATATCTCGGAGATGAAAGACTCCCAAGTCCTTGGGAAGAAACTAAATTAAGGTCTAAACCTTCACCAAAATGGTTTGTGACGGTTGATGCTCTATCAGACACAGAATTGCTTGTTGTTCGCTGGTCAGACAAATGTGTCTGAGCAAGGGAACTTGAGGATCCAATAGCAACAGGTCTACAACCATCACAGTACCAATTACCTTCGGGCACTTCTCGCCCAAGGCCGACACAATAGGTGTGTGCGGGGGAATCACAAACGTCGCATAGCAACATGAGGCCGTCATCCCTGCCTTCATGGCATTCAGTACAAATCACATTTTCATAAGGATCAATATAGCTCCTGAGTTCTTCCTCGGATGGTTGATACACCTGTATGCACAAATAAACTCATTTTAAAACACATTTTGAATTAGATAATGCTAAACCCATAACAGAAAACGAAGATAATGTTCAAATGAAGCAACATGTAGAATATATACGAGGAAGCATATACCTGATCACGTTCAGGGACTTGTACCACCACCTCCCTCAAATCAATTCCTGCTGTATGTCTCGCAGGTTTACTAATTGTGTTAAACCTCTGCTTGCACAGAGGACAACGTGATTCCACTTTTGCCCATTCCATGATGCAGGGATAACAGAAATAATGAGTGCAGCAGTTCAATGTTCCTCTCACTTTTCTTTTATCTTCCTCAGAAAGACAAATCCCACAGACCTGCTTTACAACCTCAGCTTTTACCTCCTCTACCTTCTCCTTACCCTTCCTTCCTATAGGTTTTCTTTCAGGCTGCAAAACCACATCCTCCTGAATTTTATTAGACATTGACGAACTTCTCAAATTATTTTTCAACCTACGACAGTACTCCCTTGCTTCTCTCACTTGCTCTCTCTCTTCCTCAGATATGGTGTACTCAAACTCGGAAGATCCAGAAGAGGCAAAATCTGAATCTGAGGGCACAACATACTGCCTCCTTTTTTGAGCCCCTTTCATCTCATTTTTTTCTCTTAAAACCAAGCCATTATCTATAAAATCACCATCATCGTCGTCATCAGACCTTACTTTCCTTCTGAACCCACGTGTCGTTCTCATTTTCTTTCTCAATGGCTTCTTTGAGGCCATAGATTTCCTTCTCCTTCTTCGGCCCTTTGCAGGACCCTTTTTCTGCAACACGCACTTGCCTGCTTTTGCATTGTTATTCTTCCTCTTCGCCCTTGATTCTTCTTCATCCGAACAATCATCATCATCTGGTGTGAACTCATCATCATCCTCGTCTTCTTCATCATTATTTGGTGTGAATTCCTCATCCTCTTCATCTTCTTTGTACGTGACTCTTCTCCTCTTTTGTGATGTTTTAATCCCATTCTTTTGCGGTCCTGAAAAACGCCTTTGCCCTTTTGATCTAGCTGCCGTCTTCACCTCGTTTATTTCTTCATCTTCATCTTCATCCTCATCCTCACCCTTTTCCTCCTCCTCTTCCTCTTCCTCCTCCTCTTCTTCCACAATAAACTTTCTAGCATGCTTTTTAGGTTTTGATCTACTGACCGTCTTCACCCCTTTAACTGTCCCCCCCTCCCCTTCCCCCTCAACAAAACTACCAAAACTGTCTTCTGATACATGTCCATCTACAGAAGAACGATAATCTTCGTCCGAATAATCAGAGACCTCATTTTCTTCATTAGAGACTACATAATCTTCATCTGAATCATCAGAACCTTTATCATTAGACCTAAACCTTTTCTTAAATTTACGCTTAGAGCTAACCTTCCCTCCCCTAACCATCTGTTCCTTACAATGATCAAAATTCACGCATCAGTTTTCACTCAAAACTCATATAGTTAAGTTTCGTGGATTCACCAACAAAAATCCGTACATCAAATCCAGTTCTTAAAATCTGCAACCAATAAAAAACAACAGAATTAAAACTTCCTCTGTGTTTGTTGCCAAGGCTGTTCTCAAATGATATAAGACAAGTATCTCAATCTGATAAGCAAATAGCACGCTCAAACGATCATTGATCTATATTAGCATCCTTTTTTTTTTTTTTTTTCTAAGGCCAAGAAAAAAATCAAATTCCTTTTCCTATAAATTATTCAAATTACAATACGATTCACAGCAAGAACAAACCAAAATCCATCACTTAAATCATAAGACCCCACCAAAAATCACCAACGAAACACCAATTTTCTTATCTTCTTCAGCGATTGGAAACTTCTGAAAAAAATATAAAACTCAACAAATAAGTCAAATACGTGTTTAGAGATTCAAAACCAACATTGAAAGATCAAGCAAATCTAGAAACCGAAAAACCTAGAAACTATATTAAAAAAAAAAAAAAAAACAGACACAAACAAACAACTCTGGTCACATTTCTGATCATATCTCTTTACACAACAATTAACAAAGATGCTTCAAATACATCTATAAACACAGAAAAAAAAAATCTTAAGGAGACATGAAAAAAGAGAGAAAAAGAAGAATGCGTAAAAGATCTAAGAAGAAGAAGAAGAAGAAGAAGAAGAAGATTGAGAGAAAGGACTAGGCACCTGAGAAAGGAGGAAGAAGAAAGCAATTGTCCGTTTCTTTTTTCCTTTCTTGTTTGGGGGAAATGAAAATGAGTTTTTATTTTATTTTCGTTTTATAAGTGTGCTGGTTTATTTTGTGTACTAGTTAGAATCACGTGCTTTGCACGTGTGACACTTTGCAGTAGCACTTGGTTCTTTATTTGCTCTAATTATTAGACAAACCAGCTTCAAGCGCTCTTACAAGTAAGGACAAAGGAAGCAAACCAGATTAAACATTAGAATAACAAGCTAATCTAATAAAAAGATAAGAAGCAATAAAGCATAACCAATATCTTCTCATGCATTTGTCTAAGAAAACTTAAAAAATTAAGAAATAGCCATCACAGACCAAGTGAGCAATTTGGTGAAGCAATTGGTGGTTTGCGAATGATTGAAAACTCGTCAAAGGACAAAGAGAACAGAGGACAGAGAACACAAATGGTGCTGAAATATAAAATTTAAAAAGACTCCAAAAATTTTCCACGACCATAAATTCAATAACAAACAAGTAAATATATTTAGAAATCAAATTAAAGCAACAAAAGCCTAGAATAAACAAAATCCCCAAACAATACTTGCCCACTTGAGTGGGAATAGAATTAAATTAAATGTTTTCAGTTACAAAATGATATTGAGAAATGATGGGTTCATAATACCATAGAGTAAAAGAAACTCATACATACAATTATGATCAAGTAAAAACATGTATTCAACAAGTTTTTCCCATTTTTATTACATTTCCACAATTTCCACTAATTTCAAAATCCATAAGAATAATGATACACGTTGTAGACTTTTAGCTCCTCATACTATTGGTAGATTCGCAAGATGCAAGCATATCATAATATACTCCACATCTGCTTTCAAATCTAGTAGTATGCTATTTTTCACTCTCTACCATCTATGATCATTTTGTAAGCAGAACTTCCCATAACCAAGGCAATGTTTTCTTTTACACACCAATAGAAGAATTCCCTTTTCTCCCTAGGGAGCCTTAAAACAATCGAATCGAATCTTCAAACCAAAAAAAAAAAAAAAAAGAGGGGTTCCCAAACAACAAAATGGTAAGTTCCCAATCAATCAGAAAAAAATATAGGCGAGAGATATGAAAAAATCAATGACTGAAGCTTTATTAGAACTAAATCAATATACAGCCTCACAAACTGACAAACGCTAAAACTGTTGGAGAGTTTGAGACCTCCAACTCTCTTCTCTTTTGGCCATACAAAGAAATCTTTACTAATCCACCGACACCCTAAAAACAACCAGTCTGTTCTTTTATCCCCCACTCACCTGAAATTCTAAATTGAAAAATACTAAAGTCACTTAACAGCAAGCACATGCTGCAGAATTATATTAACAAAATCCACAAACAAACGCTTAGTCCATACAACACATTTTAATTGCCAAACAGTCACAGTCTACACAATGTTCTTCTTTTTCCTCCCATAATGAAGGAACACAGATAAGGTTGTTCACAGACCAAATTACACGGATTAAAAGTCCATCCGAAATCCAATCCGTACATGTCGGATTGGGAAACCAAAACTAATCCGTGAACTCCTCCATCCAATCCAATCTAGTCCACTCCAAAAACCCCAGATTTTGCGGATTAGATTCCACAGTCACGAATTAAGACTCAAAATTAATTTAAAAAACTAGCAATTAAAACAAACGTAGTATAACATAACATAATTTAATAAAATCTAGCATATTACAACCTCATAAAATGCAATTCTTTGATAATAAACTAAATTGTAGCATTACAAAATGCTACAACTAACAAATTTAAATAAACTTTGGACAAGAGTAACTGATATGAATGACTAATGTTAGTCTTTCTAATTGGGCTTAGCTTCTTTTTCTAAGCATATAAACTTTGGATACTCTATCGTAGGAGTATAGGTTCATATATTTATAATTGTGTGTGTAAAAATGTATACACATATATAATTTAGACAAATATATATATGGTTCGGACGGATTATAAGGATTGGGAGATACTCAATCCGTAATCCAATCTGTATATATTGAATTGGGAGAATTCTAATTTAAAATCAATCCGTATTTTTTATAATCCAGTACAATCCGACAGAATGGATTGAATTGGATTGAACAAAATTGAACAGATTGTGGATTCCATGCACACCCTTAAACACAAATGCTTATCACAAACGTCCCACACTGTTGGCTAACCAGTCCATAACTCTCAGCAACTAATTAAATTTGTTTCATTTCTTTTGAATTACTGTGAAATTAGGGGAAAATCTCTCGAATCCACTGAAATCTCAATGAATAAGTACAGACATCCGACGCAAGTTTAGTCGTCTACAGTGCATATTACTATCTCGCCAGATGTTCCATAGCCATAAAATCAGTTAAAAAAATGCATTAAGAAATGAAATTAAAGCAACAAAAGCCTAGGATAAACAAAATCCCAAATCTGGAAAAAAAAAAAAAAAAAAAGAGGCATAAGAAGAGAAGTGAAGGGCGAAAACCTGAGAAAACAAACATGTATGGTGAAGAGCAGGGAAATGGCGCCAGAGAAATCAAGAATCTATATCCAAACAACCAACAGCAAAAACAATTGGGCTACGGAAAGAAAAATTGCAGAGCAAGAGACAATTAGGCTACGGAAGTCGATGACGGAACAGATGACAAATTGCAAGAAAAAAAATCGAGGAAAACGTCAAACCGAATGCAAAGCCAAAAGGCTCTAAAAAAGGGAATAAATTATGAACCCTAGAACAGAAAGCAAAGGTAGAAAAGGGAAGAGAGAAACCTGAGGGACACAGAAAGATCCAAGAACGGATCAGCTGGACGATGCCAAAGGAAGGACCAAGGAACCCCAAGAGAGAGAAGCTGGAAAAATCAAAAAACCAAACAAAACAAAAGAAAACAAAACAAAACAAGCGAAGAAGACGACCACGCTCGCTGGGGTCGACCATAGAAGCGACTAAAACGACGGCGCTTTGGTGGAAAACAGTACAAGCCTCAAACGACGGCGTTTTTAGGTTTGGCCTTCTATATATAGTTGTAAAATATTGGGTAGACTCCGCCGTTTGCGCTCATTGAGAAATCCATTTGGTTGCCTGCGTGACGACGTGACGTACGTGTTTATTTCAAAAACAACGTCTCAAATACCATAACTATGCAGGGGGCGAATGTGTTATTATTACTATTTTTTAAATTGTAAGGAAGGGTGCCAAATGAACCATAGTTGGCAAGAGTAAAATGCTATTTACTTTACTCCAAAAAAAAAAAAAAAAGCAATTTGCTTAACAAAAAAGAAATTGGCTTTTTCAATGGTCTCTTTAAAATAAAATAAATGATCATAACTTTTTAAAATTAAGCAAATGACTATTTATCAATAATGAACTCAAGTTTATCGAGTTTATTAGTGTTAAACTCAATAAACTCTTAAATTTATTAGAGTTTATCATTGATAAATAGTCATTTACTTAATTTAAAAAAGTTGTGGTCATTTACTTAAAATTACTTTTAAAAAAGTTATTTACTTTTATCTCCAAAAAGAAAGAGAAAAAGAAAAAGATTAGTTTTCATGTTAACAACTGTGGTTGGTTGGAGAGGCTCATAATTAGAAATGATAGTAATTGGGTGTATTACATACAGAGAGACATTTATAAATTTACAAGTAGTGCCATGTACTTATATTGTTACTGTTAAAAATAAAGGGTATTTTGAACTGGCATGCGGTGTATTCAGATTAAGAAGTGAAATAAACCTCTTTCAAAATTTGGAATATGTTGCACTTAGCAAATGGTTCATTTTGTAAAAGAATCAAAATTATAGGGGTGAGTTTGCCAAAAGTAGTTTTGTAAGGAGAAAAGTGTCAAATGAACCATAGTTGAAGGGTGTAAAATATAATTTACTAACGAAAGGGTTTAAATAAAAAAACATTAAAAGAATTCTGGTATGGTCGGAGAGTGGAGAGGCTCATAATTGGAATAAGCAGTAACGATGGTGATTGGGAGTAAATGGTCATATTCATGATAGAAACTAGCGAAGCCAAGTAGTAATGGAGAGTGAGTGGGAGGTTGGGAATTGGGATAATAATCAAAGGCAATCCATTAAATAGGATAGGCCCATCTTCCTTCAACAGACAACAACAGCCTAGAAATTTGGCCTTTGAATGCGTCTTCTTCTTCTTCTTCTTCTTTAACATTTGAGAAATGAAAATGAAATGAGAGAACTTTATTGTCCTATTTATCTTGGATCTTGACGTCTCCTTCTTTAAAGTTGAGCCCTCTTTCTTTTTTTGGTTTCAAATCGCTTCTTGTTCCAAAAGAAAGACGGATAACTTTTTCCATATAGGGACCAACTTCCTCAATTGCCCGAAGCGATCGTCAAACTTCTTACAGTGTTAGCACCAACGAGTCTACTTGAAAGGCTGCAAGTGATTGTGTGTATGTGTGTGTGTGTGTGTGTGTGTGTGTGTATACACACGCATATATTATTCTTCTTGCCAGTCAGTTTATCTGTGTAGTTAGTTGCTTGCCTTGCATGTACTAGCAAACAGAAACTTGGTTTTGGTACAAGTTAGAGGACTACCTGGTTCTTGTGAACTTGAATTTTGGTTTTTAGTTTTGAGCTTGCTGTTGGTAGTTTTTGGATGTTTAAGGTTGTATATGCAGGTGTGAAACTAGCATAACGGATTAGGTAGTTTTTAGGTACTTACGTTTTACATGTGATTGTTTATCCGGCAAAAAGAATTAACGGTTATTTTGGGGGTAATTCAGGAAGCTGAGATATGGGAACAAGAGAGATCCAGTCACCAGAACAGGTGGTAGAGATGGCAGGTAGTAGAACTGGTTTGGATGCAAATTCTGAGTCATTACAGCGAAAGAAGCTTGGAATCTACTTCATCGAATCCGACGACAGGAGGACGGCTTTTGGCCGTGGTTATACCGGAGGAACCACGCCAGTTAATATCCGCGGCAAACCAATTTCTGATCTCTCAAGGACTGGTGGTTGGATTGCTGCCTTTTTCATTTTCGGTAAAACAACAAATTTCTCTCTTTTCTGTCGAAAAAAGCTTGTCAGATACTGTTGTGTGGCTAAGTAAGTTGGCTTTTGAAAAATCTGTGTTGCAGGGAATGAAATGGCAGAAAGAATGGCTTATTATGGGCTTTCAGTTAATATGGTTGCCTTCATGTTTTACGTTATGCATAGACCCTTTTCCAGTGCATCAAATGCCGTTAACAATTTCTTAGGGATATCACAAGCTTCTTCTGTCCTGGGTGGTTTTCTAGCCGATGCTTATCTTGGTCGGTATTGGACCATTGCAATCTTCACAACAATTTATCTTGTGGTATGATTTTAAATCATTAACCATCTAGCAGATATTGAAACACTAGCTCCTCTGTTGAAATTCGACGTTCAACCTTGCATTATCAAGAGCTTACAAAATCTAAGTCAATTAATTAGACAAGATGCAACCTTTATCTTTAAAAGTCCTTTTCTTCACGGCTGTTTCATACCCTTTATAAATGGCATTATTAATGTCTAATTTTGAGGGATGGAATTTTAAGAGGTTCACAATTTGAGGGGTTGTGCTTGTACTTCCTAAGAATGCAGAAACTTATATTGCTGTTCCTGATCTGGAATTCTACATGTTAATGTCCTTCCATTTTCTTTCCAATTTTTATTCTCAAGGGTTTGACAGGAATTACTCTATGCGCTACAATGGATGTTTTTGTGCCGAACCAAGACCAATGCTCACAGATATCCCTGCTTCTAGGAGGCTGTGAGCCTGCAAAACCATGGCAAATGCTTTACCTCTACACTGTCCTCTACATAACCGGATTTGGAGCTGCTGGTATTAGGCCCTGCGTTTCTGCATTTGGGGCTGATCAGTTCGATGAAAGAAGCAAAAATTACAAGTCCCACCTAGATAGGTTTTTCAATTTCTTTTATCTTTCTGTCACGATTGGTGCTATCATCGCCTTCACTGCAGTCGTCTACATTCAAATGAAACTTGGATGGGGGTCGGCCTTTGGCTCATTGGCAGCAGCTATGGGAATATCAAACTTGGTGTTTTTCATTGGTACTCCTTTATACAGGCATAGGTTGCCTGGAGGCAGCCCTCTCACAAGGGTTGCTCAAGTTCTAGTTGCCGCCTTTCGTAAAAGAGAGGCATCTTTCTCTAGCAGCGAGTTGATAGGCTTGTATGAGGTTCCCGGCAAACAATCTGCCATAAAGGGTAGTGGAAAGATCCCTCATACTGATGATTTCAGGTACTTGGCATATGCATCTTATAAAATGCAATTTCTTTGATTCATCTGATTTACCTGCATGGTATTGGTATTAGTATTAGTATTAGTGTTAGGAAGAAACTAAAGGAAATCGAAAGAAACTTTCTGAATTCTCAGTGATGAAAATCTGAACAAAAAACTTGCATTAAATGGTACGATAACAACTTTGATTTACACATCGGCAACTAAACCATTAACAAGCCGGCACTTATCAATTAATTCTAACTAAACTTGTCCAATCTATATTTACGAACTGTATTTACAGTTTAATCAACTCTCTTTACACATGGTAATAGAATGTACTTGTTTGGCTGTTGCAGGTGTTTGGACAAAGCGGCACTGCAGCTGAAGGAAGACGGTATGGATCCTAGTCCCTGGAAGCTCTGTACTGTGACTCAAGTAGAGGAAGTGAAGATCCTTTTAAAGCTCATTCCAATTCCAGCTTGCACAATAATGCTTAGCGTGCTCTTAACAGAGTACCTTACTCTCTCAGTGCAGCAGGCATACACAATGAACACTCATATTGGTCGTCTCAAACTCCCAGTTACATGCATGCCCGTATTTCCTGGCCTCAGCATTTTCCTTTTCCTCTCCCTCTATTACTCCACATTTGTACCGCTGTCCCGGCGCATCACTGGGCACCCTCATGGTGCTTCCCAACTTCAGAGGGTTGGCATTGGACTGGTGATTTCCATCCTGTCGGTGGCATGGGCTGGCATTTTCGAAAGGTACCGAAGAAATTATGCTATAAAGCATGGATTCAAGATGATATTTTTGACCCCAATGCCAAACTTTAGTGCATACTGGCTGTTAATCCAGTATTGCCTGATTGGCATTGCCGAAGTGTTTTGCATAGTGGGATTGTTGGAATTCTTGTATGAGGAAGCCCCCGATGCCATGAAAAGTATAGGGTCAGCTTATGCTGCCCTTGCAGGAGGTTTGGGTTGCTTTGTGGCCAGCATAATCAATAGCATTGTGAAATCGGTCACGGGGAACCCAAAGACAGGGGAGCCCTCTTGGCTGTCACAAAATATCAACACTGGCAGATTTGATAATCTTTATTGGCTGCTTACTGCTCTTAGTGTCATCAATTTCTGCATTTTTCTATATTCAGCGAGTAGGTACAAGTATAGGGCAGAGCAGAGGCCTAAGATGGTAGAGCAGGTTGAAACCAACATCAACAAGAAGAACACGAAGGTTTCCACACCCCCTCCCTCGTAGTGGTTGTTGACAGGAGATTGGAAATTTTAGTCCGACTAGCGCCTATTTTCCTTGTATAATTCCTTTCACGAATGTCGTGTTTAAGAAAAGGAGTTTTCACATCTTGGTAGCAAGCATACAGGAAAAAAAATGTTAAATTATCGGTACTCACATTCATGATTCATCCATCTCCTAGACTTCATCGTGTGAGTGCCACAAATGGCAAAAATATCCCCTTCTTGTATTTATGTAGGATATAAGGTGGTTGTGTTGTGTAAAAAATAAAAGTGGGCAAACGTTGACATTCCATTCCATTCCAAAACTAAACGAAAACCATGTTTGAACTTGCTGTCATAAAATGCTACAATTTGCCAGGCTTCATATTTATGGCTGGAACATTCCTTGACTCGTTCTACAATTTCGAGATATTGCAATTGTTTTTAGAGTCGCAGAATTATGAAACACCCGAAGGTTTTTGAGGCGTTAGAATGAGGTCATGATGTTGCTTACAATGAGTTTATATGGCATGCCACTAATTTGTGGATTTCTATACAAAAAGCACAGGACATTCCAACATCAAGTATCAAACATCAAACGTGGAGAAACATCAAGACACATAAGATAGTCCCACAAAATGAACAATCCATTTCCTCTATGCAAGCCTGTATAAGTGTAAACAAGATCTAAACGCATGCATACATATGTATATATATATACTTTGTTTTACGGGAAATGACAGCCGCTTCATATGTATATCCTCTCTTTTGCATTGAAGTCTGAAGCACGATTAAGGACTTTCGCAGAACTCCATCTCCTGACATTTCAAAACAAAAATTTTCCCGAATGAGACTGTTGGCACTCATAGGATTCATATATACTGAATTAGAAAGCATTTTCCTAGTTGACAGTGTATAAAGCTGGAAATATTTCCAAGAAATTGGAATGAAAACATGAAGCGCATGTTTTACTAACTTGTAATGGAATGTAATCGGAAAGGGAAATGTGTTGCACAGGAAAGAAAATGAAGTAAAAAGAATATCATTGATCTCCTTTCTAGCGTTTGTTTATTTATTAAGAAGCCAATTCCCTTTCTAGAATTTATTAATGTGCATAATAGCAAACATAATAACTTAAGTACTAAAATGCCCTAGTGCATTAGTTATTAATTAAAGTTTAAAAAAGCTAAGAAAGCTATTTGTAGTTTATTACAATAGAAAGGGAAGCAATGCCGTGAGGTAAGTTAAGATTGGTTTTCCCATTCCTCATTTTCTTCATCATGTGGCATGTGGCCCCTACCAAACTAGCAATCGTCTATTTTTTTTTTTAAATATTTTTCCTTTTCCCTTTCCGTTCACAACCAGTAAACAAGGGGGGAAGCACTTAACCTATAACATATTTCAATGCCTTCGAATAGCAATTATCAAATATCACGAAAGCTATTCCTGTAACATCCACTGAGAAAATTAATGGTGCATTTGATTCGATCCACTTACAGACTAAATAACTTTAAAGCATACATAAGAGACTTGAAGGGAAGTTTTAGAAAAATCTAAAAGAGCTTTTCTATGTATACCTTGCCACAAATTGGACAACTTTCACTCCTTTCCAGCCATTCATAAATACAACCAAGGTGAAAATGGTGAGAGCATCTTGTGGTGATTTTTGGATTTTCTGGCGTATATTCTGCAGAAAAATAAACCACTATTAAATCTTGGTTAAGGAACTGTGTAAGCACATAACTCAGATGAACCCTATAAAATCTTAACAAAATATGAGTAAAGCATATCACTTTATAACATGATCATGAGGAAATTACTACCATCAAGGCATGTAGGACAGACATCTTCATCTTCAGAAGACGGTTGCATATAAATAAGTCCATAAGCAACCTTTGTTGATTTGCAACCTTCTTCAGGATCAACTCCGTTTCGTTTCTTTCCAAAACCCAAAGACTCAGAGCCAGAACCACTTATATTTCTTCTCATTTGTGAATCTTCTTGCAGATGAGTCATTGATTTCTCACGCCTAGAAACCAAGCCATCACGTTGTGGCCGAGAGTATCTTTGTTCAGCATCATAGGCCAATGGCATTGAGATTGAGAGTTGACGGTCATTTAAGGAATTTTCAGCTAGAGTTGAGGTCATTCCTGATGACAATGTCAAAGCAGTAGCTCCTTGCATAGGTGACGATACCGAGCGCTCCTCAAGTCTTTGAAATCTTGCGCTATACTGCTTGTTCATCGTGAAAGAGAATTAATAGATATATTCCAAGACCACCCGTAAATTATCAAAAATATAGTACTTCTTAGAATATAACTTACCTGAGGATATGTTTGGAAAAGAGAAAAGAAAATTGGGAGAAAGTAAAGGTATAAAATTTAGATGAGGAGAATGGAGGAACCTGAGGACCTTTCTTTTATTATGTTTGGTATGAACTCCCTCCTCCAATCCTTCCAAACTTGGAAGAATCAGAACTGGAGTCCATTTGATACTCTAATCCTACAAAACAACCTTAAGTTTTAAAATCCATCCTCTAATCCTTTGACTATCCCTTGATTCCAAACGAGTCATGGTCTACAATCCAACCCCGTATTTATGCAATAAAATAGTAGTTATGACTTATGAGGATTGATGCAATCTCTTCATTGTTTCGACATACATTGTTGTCTAATTCATTTCCACACACAATTTCAAGGGTCAATAGATTTGTGTAGACGCACAAATTCAAAAGACAATTACCAATGCTAGGATAGGAGGCTACGAAAATGACACCTGGTTGATGCATGAAACAAAATCAACACACACACACACACAGCGCCTCGTTGGTTCACCGAAAGCACAGAACTTGCAGATAAAATATTGAGGAAAAAAAAAACCTCAAGTGTTCGATTCAAAACACTAGAAATTTGTCAATAATCATCCTTACATAGGTATCATAAAAAAGACACAAAAGAAAAAGACATAAAAATAGTAATCCCAATACTTAAACTGATCAAATCACAATAGATTGAAAAAACAATAAAAAAGAAGACTAGTCTTAATAGTTATGTAATGTGTTAGAAGACATACCCCGGTGAAAAGCTGGTGGAAAAAGAATCTGAGGCATATGCAGTGCCTGCATAATGGATTGCTAGGAAGAGAATATTCCTCAAATTCATCGCCACATGGACAACAGCATAAACCACCCATTTTTCCAAATATATATGTATGTATTATGGCCGAAGAAAGGATTGTATAAAAACACAATTGGAAACTGGAATAAGTAAAAAAAAACTCTAGAATTTCCCAAAAATTTGCAAAGCACTGATCTTTTATTGTGAAGCCTGCAAAGAAAACAGGTACTGATAAAACTAATATATATACGTATATTTTAAACTAATGTAATCGGTCGAATCAACATTACAAATTGGTTCAGTATTCTTATCGTCGTAACGATCAAGGAAAAAAAGAAGCTTTCTTTTTTTCTTCTTCTTCTTTTGGTGGGGGGTTGCGACCCCAACCCAATCCAGTTGCTGAGATACGAGGAAAGGACAATGGCGAAGAGAAATTAGTGTCGTTTGGCAGAAGCAATCAGGAAAATGGAAATATAGGGAGGAATTAGGGATCCGATTGTTTGGTGGAAATGAAATCCCAAATAAGACCCAACAGGCACCAACAACAAGGGTAAACAAATGACGATGAAGTGGAAGTGTGGTTTGGAGACGTACCTTTTGAAGAATCAGAAATGGAGTAAATATAAACACAAGTACATGTATTTAGAGATTGAAGATTCAAGAACAACGAGTAACGGAGGACGAAGAAAGAAGAAGATCCTTGAGCTCGTCTAAGCTTGTCCGTACGAGCATTTTACTTGTTACTTGCGCTCAAACATTGGCCAATTAACAGGGTGTTTGGAGGACCATCTGTTAAAATTATTCTAATGGATGTTTAACCATTCAGTTTTTACTGTAAATTTAGTTATAAATAATAAAAAAATTTTACATATTACAATAATAATAAAAAAAATTACTACAATATAAAACTCTCATATACTATAATAAAAATAGTTTCTTATTATTAATTTTCATTGCTCTTTTAAATACCTAATTAATTATAATATATAAAATATTTATATTATAACAATTTTTTATTATTAATATAATTTGTAAAAATTTTATATTATTTATAAGTAAAAAAAACAGTAAAAATCACTTTTACTAAACAAGATGGGTTAGTAGTAAATAAGTACCCCCTTCCCCTTCATCCCGTCTTTTCCACAATCTTTTACTCCCATCCCCACCATTTATTCTGTTTAGTATTTTATTCATATTTATTTCTTGCTTAATTAGTCAGACAGGCAAACATCTTTTACCATTTTCTTCCCCCGTAAAACAAAAGGACAATTTAAAACCACAAGTCGTAAAATTTCAATAGTATTTTATAAAAAAAAAAATAATAATTGTAATTGTTTAAATTAAACAAATAGTTGTTTATCTATGATAAATTAGTGTTAAACTCAAGCTTACCAAGACCATTTGTCTACTTTAAAAACATTGTGTTCATTTATTTTAAAAGTATTTTTAAAAAAATTCATTTCCTTCTAACTTATTTTGTGTTTGTAATTAACCTTTGTAAGAGTGAATTTGTCTAATGAACCCATATGATTCCATAGTACTTAAAATATTTTAATGATATCAACTTGAACTATATGTAAAATAGTCACAAATTACAGTATATTTTAATTTTACAAGTATAATTGAATCATTTATCTTATTAACAAGATTTCAATTTCATTATAATAATTGGTCACCTAATGCAATCTTTTTATCTCTAATATCATAAAAGGGACGGTCTTCCCAATCGGGCCTAGACCAACCCCTAAAGTTGGGAGAGAAATTCAGGTCTGACTGGCCAATGTCCATAAAAGAGTAGATATATGGATCAGTAGGAAAATAGAGGCTAGCCCAATAGACAAAAAAAAAAACAAAAAAAAAAAGAATGAAAGAAAGAGAATAGCAATTTTTTTTTTAAATATTTCTAGTAAATAACAATACTTTAAAATATTATGGTAAATAGCATTTACCATTTACGTTTCTTAAAAGATTCATTTATCATAAAAAAAAAACCTTTTATTATTAATATGATATTTAGTATAATTATTTTCTAACAAATGCCTAGTTGCTATTGGCCGAACCAAACAAGCCTAATATTGGTCGGGCACAATATATTTAATATAAAGAGAATTTTTATAAATTTTATTTTTTGAAACTTGCTTATTATAGATGCCATGTGTTTAAGTATTGTATAACTTAAATATGTAACATGGGCGATAATGTGGTATAATTTTTTTAAATGTAGCATAAATAAACATATTATTTTGCGGCATAACATGTAATTTTCTTAATGTAAATCTAGGCACGACCTGCGAACAAGAATATAGGCCTAGCTTGGCCCCAAACGTTTGGGCTGGGCAAAACACCGGGCCAAGAAACGGGCTACAAACCAAGGTTTGGTTTGAGATATTTATGCTTACTGTTATGTTATTAAACAGTAGATTAATTTTTGCTACTTGTAAAAAAATTTCACTATATTTCACTCACAAAAATCAATATAAGAGTAAAATTATCTAAAAAAAAAAAAAACAAGTGGCTTGTGGCATTATTTTAAAAAGTTTTTTTTTTTTCCATATGACATATTTTAATCTACAGTCTATGAAGGTCATATATTGTAAAGCTCCCGTTTCGTTTTCATTTTTTTTTTTTTTTGAACAATGAGAAAAATAGCAGGCTTTTTAATCCGTTTAAAATAGCAAGCTTTAAAAATATTTATCTCAAGCAGAAAATTTACATATAAATTTATTTACCAAAATGTAAATAGAGGGTAAGTAAATTATTTATATATAAACTGGTTATTCATATAAATAACTTCAAAAACTGCTACCTACCTCAAAAAGTTTTGAAAAAGTATTACTTGCAACAACTTTTCTTCTTCTTTTTTTTTTTTTTTTAAGGAAAGATTGATTGAGGCGTTAACTACGCAAATAAGCTTGGAAGAAAGAAACATAAAAATGAGAACCGGAAGCAGCATTTGCATGAAAAATGGTCATGCGATGAATTCATACCTCTGCACTAATTAGCATCCCTTGAAGCCAAGTATTGGATTCTGGTTCTAGTAGATACTGGGATAAACATTTATCGAGTGCTCTTACAATTGCTTGAATCTCTGAGCCAGAGAGAAGCAAGGCGTTCAACGCATCATATAAGCATGTTCAGTTTCAGTGGTAAATAACCAACAAGTGCATCAATGGACCAAATCAGGAAACAGTCGAAACCATCAATATATTTTTGTAGGGTAGTTCACATATAAGGATTAAGGAAGTCTCAGAATAGTATTTTGCTATATAAAAACTCCAAAGGGTACTGGTTGGTTCCAGTGTTTCGCATAAGAACGACTCGGAGTCGGAAGAAGAAGCAAGCGACAAAATCTCAATCTTTCACCTCAATTGAAAAATTGACTTAAACATATTGTACAGTCGACAGAGCATGATGTGTTGCCTAAATGTACTTTAACCCCGAGAGATACTGTTGTCTAGAGATTAGATACTGGGCCAGAGCATAACTTATCCCTAAGAGCCCCAAAATCCTAACTTTCAGCGCATCCGTTAGTATCACAGATGGTAAATTAAGAGGCAGAGTTATCAGCGGTGTCGAGTCCGTTTGCTTCCTGTAACTCCACACAAACCTGTTGAAAAGGATGTGGCTGGGGAATGTGAGGATGAGAAGAGCCAAATTCTTGACGGCAAAGAACCAATCTGGCCCACCAATTTCAAAGCCCCAGCCTGCATTCCCATGCCAGACATCTTCCCATATGCTGTACAAGGCAGTCACCACTAAGTAGGCTGATATTGCTACACTCACCGGAAAATATCTTTGCTTGTCCCCAAAGCCTGCTACAAAATCAGAGTCCTGGTTGAGCAGCAGCAGAATAGGTGCCAGGAAGAATATTGCACGGTTTGAGCCACCCGTGAGATTCACATTCAAGATTAGGCATATGGCAAAGCACATTATAGTCGCAACATTACCAACAGCCGGCATCCAGGCTCCTTCAGTGGCCATCCTCTTGATCGTGAAGTTGGAAACAGTTGAGGCACGTCGATGTTGCATGAATCTCATTCTTGCAGGAAAAGTAGCAGATGTGCTTTGACCTGGTTGAGCGTGCCTAACTCCACCCCTTTCCACAGTTTTTTCATGCAACAGTGAAGCAAGTTCAAACTTTATCTCCAGAGCTATAAGCATAAATATTGCAGCATATAGACCAAGAAGAGATGTCCTTGCTCCCTCGACTGCTAAAAGAGTGGTAAGCTTCCTGTCTTCTTCTCCCATTTCTCCAACTCCACCATCCTCAAATATACTTTTAATTCTCACCTGGCCCTCCAGAAGATATGTAACAGGAAATAAAGTCACGAGTAGAGCAAACACCCATGGCAGGAGCTTTGTGCTAGAGGCAGAAGGGAAATGAGTAAAGACCACAAAGACCGAGGTACAGACCATGGTCACGACAATTAGGGCATGGAGGACAGCTGCCTGAAGGAAGTACTCAGCAGAAATGTAGACACCCAAAGCAACGCCCATAGCTATGGAGTAGAACACTCTCAACTCAACCATGTATTTAATTGGTATAACAGATGTAACAGCTGCCAGCGTAAGCAGAATTGCAACAATAAGCAGCCATGTGGGCCATGTAGGCCTCGGCGCCACAAAACCATATATGGAGATGTCATCAGCAGATTCGCGTGCAGCTTTAATTAAGTCAGAGCGGTAAGTCCATGATAAAGGAATAGGTGGTTGCATCAGAATAAACAGCAGACCTGTTGCAACTATCAGCACTAGGCATCTCTTAGCAGACTGCAAAATGATATCAAAAGAGAGATTAGTAAAATAATAAGCAATAACTAATAAGTAATAAATAATGGTGATGATTTCTTTTCAAAGCGCTACAGCTTCAAGAAGTATTCAACTACAAGAAAGTTAGTTCACGTGATAATCATTAGCAAGGTAATATCATTCAAGAAGCATGGAAGAATATTATATACATATATATATAAGTGCGTGTGTGTGTGTGTGTATATATATATAGAAAGAGAGAGAGAGTTAAAGATACCAGGGCATGAGAGAAATGCAATGCAACTATGGGTACACAAGCCAAACCAGTCAAGACAATAGAGAAGCCCAAGAGTAAGCCATCAGACGGCGGTCTCCCGATCCACCACTGGAGGGCTTCGAAGATTGTTTCGCGGCAAAACCAGACAGATAATGCAACAACACTAGCATGCGCATAACCTTGCCAAGGTTTCATCTTTGAGGCCATTTTCGACTTATCCCTGAAAATTAATTTCCAAGTTGAAGAAGCTTGGAGAACACAGAAAAACATATTGCATGCAAAGAGCAAGAGAATACCTGTACAGTAGTAGAGGCGGAGAAACGGCCAATAAGAGGAGAGCAGACACCCATACAACAGTCTTTGATGTAATAAACAACAAACCCAGCTTGGACAAATACAGGCATGTCAATATCCAGACTGCCTTCGGACCAATCCTATGATCCACAGATAGTCTTCTTGTGAGAGCCACACCCACGAAAGTTGTCAAAATAACCATGTAGCTCGGATACATCACATCATCCTCAAAGCCATAGTAATATGTACCGGAGTAATTGAAAAATCGGTTCTCAATGTGGCAGAGCAGCAATGCATGACAGATTAAACCAACCTCTGTTAAAAAGTGAAGTTTTGAAGGGAGAATGGCAAGACCAGGAATGGCCATGGCCAGGATAACATTAGCAGTTATGAGTTTACAAAAGGATTTCAGTGACATGCCTGCAATCCAAATATTAAGATCCCAGAAATTATGCATCACAAACCACATGACCATCAAGCTACCTAGCACAACAAAGGCAAAGTATGATGGCAGGCTCTTCTTTGTGAAAAAACGAGCCAGGTAGAAACCAGCAACACAAGGCAATGGAAGGAACTGCAACATAGCAAATCAAAATTAGCGGTTTGTTCCTAAATCCTAAAGAGACAAACAAGCACACACACATCCGAGAGAAAGTTTACTTCCAAATACAGTATCAGACCACATAACAAGTTACAAGACCATCAATTCTTTAGATTGACAACTTAACCATCAACGCTTGATCGTTCCCCTTTTAATTTTTATCCAAAAATAAAAAGTTATAGAACCATCAACTTTCACAACAATCTTTTGTTTTTAACCTTTTCTGCATCAAGTCTGACGAACTAAATGACAAACAACATAGAACAAAGTAGAGCGGAAACACCAGCAAAAAACGCAAGAAAGAATACGGAGGACAAAGTCTTAAGGAATGTACGATTCACGAATGCCAGGAAATACTTAATTCCGGTTGTTCAGCTGTAAATACGTTCGACCAACTCCCATCCTTTTATCCATTATCATCCTAGAAGATTTCACAAAACTTTCATGGCTAAGTCCTTGACTCTCCCCAAATACATTAACTGATTAATATTGTTCTTGTTTCTTTAATACATTCTGTGGTTCATATACCATTTGTCCTACTTTCTTTCACGTTATCATCAGGTGGTCATGCTAGGGACACAGCTGTGTTTATAAAACTCAAAACATTGTATTATCAGGAAGCAAAGATGGCATACCAGTAGAGGAAAACCCACAACGATTGCTCCCGCAGCACTAACTACTACACCCAAACCGGTGAAAGCCAGCGAGCTGAAAGCATCGGAAACCATTCCCAAAGCATATGATCCAGCAGCGGCCGCCCCTCCGAGCATGGTGGTCGTCACGAGAAGGTAATTCAACGGCGGCGGCACCTGAATGTAGCGGCCAAACGAATGGAAAATCACTCTGATCTCCAAGCAGATAACCACAACGACCAAGGCAACGGCACCGTTGGCAACGCGAATGCTGTGAAGCTGGTGCTCATTCTTGGTGATCCACCAGAGAGCGCCTCTCGTGGAGGCGTAGAGCTGGAAAAGGAAGGGAATGAAGAAGAGGAGGAAGATGTCGGCGACGGAGGCGGTGGAGGAGAAGATAACGGAGTGGTGGGAGGCGATGTGGAAGAGGAGAGGGAGGAAGATGAGATTGAGAGTGTGGAAGCAGCTCTCGAGAGGTCCGAGGATGAAAGAGTCATCGGGAGCCTGGCCGCCATGGAACTTGGCCTGCGTGTGATTGGTCTTGAAAGAGGAGAGCCTGGGGATGGAGTAGAGCCAGTAGAATAGGCAATTGAAGGCCATGAGGTAGTAGGAGGAGGCGGCGGAGAAGCCAACGGCGGAAATGGCGGCCCAAGTGAAGAGGGCGGAGGCAGGGAAGGGGAGGGAGGCGAAGAGGAGGCGCTCGAGGGCGAGGACGATCGACTTAGGGTTCTCGATTTGGATCCATTTGAACTGGAGAGAGGACCAGACGCCGAGGAGGAAGGTGGTTTGGGCGCACAGGAAGGCGGCGAGGAAGGAAAGAGGGACGGAATGGAAGGAGTAGAGAGAGGAGAAGGAGGAAAAGAAGAAGGCGATCTGGGAGAAGAGGAGGGAAAGCCAGACGCCGACGAAGGCACCGGACTTGAAGCTGAGGGAATCGAGGATGTAGGAGATCATGAGGCCAACGGTGAGGGTGGCGACGACGGGAGTGCCGCCGAGGTCGAGGAGGAAGGCGGCGCATGGGAGGAGAGCGACGGCGATGCGGGAGTTGTGGGCGAAGGAGGAGAAGCGGTTGGAAGTGGTGGTGGTGGTGGGGGTGTTGGTGTTGGTGTTGAAGGATTTGCGGAAAGAAGGGCCAGCATCGAAGGAGTTGGGATTTGGATCGGAGGAGAAGGAAGGCGCGCTGACCGAGGAGGAGATGTAGGGACGAAAGGGGCGAGGTTGGAGCTCCGGCGGGATCATCTTCGCCGGGGACGACGACAGCAACGGCTGAGCTGATTCTGGTTCTTGTGAATATTCTTTTTAATTTGTCTGAATTTCCAATCACGAAACGAAATGAAACGAAACTCCTAAAGGCAGAGCCGAGTCTTGGAGATTCATCACACACGGGTTTGGGTTTGGGTTTGGGTAATAGCTAATAGCAAATAGCTAGTCTTCAGTTGAGACTGGCTGCTGGGAGTGGTATGACGTGTTTTGGGGGCGTTCTCACCGTTGATCATCTCCTACCGGGCTCCCACTCCAGCTGGACCCAACAGCAGTCGCACACTGGACTAGATTAATAGTTAAATTGATTTAATAGTCATTTATATATTATTTTAATCTTGAAGTAGATTTATAATTTTATATTTATAGCTTGTATTTTTTGATATACTAAAGGTAAGAGTTCCACATAATGCAGGCTCCAGTGATGGTATGTTGGAAATGTAACATTTATTCAATGAGAGCATGATCCACAAACATGAAATCCATAACTCTCTAACAAAGATTCAATGTTATCCTTTTAAATGCATTATTTGAGTATTGAAAAACATAACGAGGCCTCGGCCATCCGAACACATATGACAACCGGATGATATTTTTTTTGTATGTGTTATAAAAGGAATCAAATTTTCACTACTGAAATAATGAAACTTTGAAATAAAATAATCGAAAGGTAAAACATAACTTAATTCTTCAACTGATTATGGGTAACTTATGGGATACACATAATATGAGACGTCGTAGACAAGACTCATATTTCACGAGTCTCGTAATACGGTATATTATTAATAGTGCAGCTTCGGGTCTATAGTGGAAGGACACTAAAGTTAATAATTAAACATATAATTAACTATAGATTAATTTATCTATTTTTATAAGAGTTTGATAATATATGTTCATCGGGTCCCAATAGTAGCTCATTAATTCCTTTATAACAAATAGAGCAAATATAGATTACCACGAGTAAGATAGAAGTATATGCAAGTCCAGCTGTCGGGTCTAATGGGATGAGTTGGGCCACAGTCCAGGATTAGATTGCTAATGGGCGCAGGCCTGCTAGAGTGTGGTGCATATATATGCTTTTTGGAAGAGTTAATTATTTAATTAATTCTGGAGAATAATTATTAAAATTGATAATTAAGATTTTGGATTTTTGGATAATTAATACTCAAATTTGGTATTTGAATACTCATTTAAATCCTTGTTGAATTTGAATTACAGATAATGGATAACTATTTACAATTATTTAAATTATATAATTATTTTAAATAATGAAATTCTAATCTAAATTGAATTGTTTGAATTTGAGTTATCTTTGAATTGTTTGAATTTGAGTTATCCTAAATGATGCAGATAATCATAAATTACTGCACCATCATTGGTTGATTTTCTACACTTCCTGAAGAAGTGTTGGGTGAAAATCTGGAAGGAAAAATCCTATTATTGGCGTTAACTCTGGAAAGAGGAGAAAGAAAATTTTTCTCCTTATTCTGATAGACTTATTTTTCTCCTTATTCTAATAGAATTCTACCTACTCCAACTAATTATGTAAAGAGACACCTAGGGCCTTCATTTATTCATAGACTGCGATAGTGTAATTTTAGAGAGTAAAGCTTTGATCACTTCCTTTTAGTGTTTATAGTTCCTCTAGCACAGAGTCCAGTTGGAAGGAGTGTAGCTGTAGTGGAGATTTGTTGAGTCATGCTCACATACACATATAAAGGAAGAGAATAGCATTAAAGATATGACGGTATAGATTCATCCTCGCAGAATTGTTCAGTCAGAAGTGTTGTTTTTGGTCTCCAACTGGTACGTTAAATTAGATTTAATTTATTGTTTATAGCATCGTGAGTTAGTTTCCTAGGTGTTTAATTAAAATTATAAAATTTTGTTGTGTCATTGAAACAATTTTTCAACAGATGTGTAGCAAAATTTTCCATCGATGAAAAATGGCCTGACGACTTATATAGTCTTTCCCACACCAGATTATAACCAAAAATAATATACATATATATATATATATATTTATTTATTTCAAACTCTTTCTTAAAGAAACCAACCAAAAAAAAAAAAAAACCCATTCTTAAAAAAGCATTTCGACATCACTAAACTTTTACCAATTTTAAAAAACACGTTAATCAGTCCAAAATTAATCCAATACACAAGTTTCATAAAATTTAAATAAATAATTTTTTTTCCACAAATATCTTTAATCACAAAATTAAACATGTTAATTGCATAAATTTCACATAAACACACATTACTTTTACAAATAAAAAAATCAATCTAATTCACCAATTTTACAAAACTTTCCCTAAAATAGTAGGCAAAAGAACACATCAACTTTAGAATTTTTTTTTTTTAAAAAAACAAAATAGAGACCTAGAATCCGGTTGGAGGCAGCAGGGAGTAAGGGGTCTCAGGGTACGCAAGTGAGCCATGAGACCATCGTTTGAGAGACCCGTCAAGTTCAAATCACCATTATAGATGAGAACACTAGTTAGTTCGCTTGGTTTCAAGGTAGATCTCGTAGTCATAGGGCAGATCTCACATTCACTAGGGCAAAAAATAGGGCTTGGCTAGCAAAGAGGATGGGCGGCTTGCGATGGGGCTTTGTTGGCACAACAAACAAGCTAGATGGACTTAGGTCTCCAGTGGAAGAAGGCTTGGGACAACGAAGAGAGATCGCGATGATGGGTATTAGGCTTGGCTCTCTGGTGGCTATAGAAGCTAGACGGACTTGGCTTTTCGGTAGCAAAACGTCGGGACAATGGATAGAGGCTTGTAAGAGTAGGGCTTGGGCTTAGCTCTTTGGTGGCTATAGAAACTAGACAAACAAAAAAAGAAAGAGGGAGATATGAGTTAGAGAGATGAAATTAGGGTTATACATGTAATGTTGTAACACCCGTCAATTTTCATATAGTGTATGAGTAATGACGTTGTGTAATTTTATTAATGATTTATGATATAATGATACTAATTATTTTATGTTAAATGTTATGATAGGTGACGATAACGTAGAATTGATGTGCTTAAAGTGTTTATATCAATTACGTTGTATGTTATATGATAATTTTTGCAATAATTAATATTTTGTTAAACTTTGTTGTGTAAGACAGTTCGGCAGGCCGAAATGAATCTCACGGAACAGTAGGCCGATGAATATAATCAGCAGGCTAGATCTCAAACTTTCGGCAGGCCGAACTATGCGGTCAGCAAGCCAAAGACTGCTGACAAGCAATCAGCAAAAATCACCCAAAATTTGTGACGATGATGATGATATATAGTTGGATAATGATTGTTGCTTGATTGACACATTTTTGGCTTAATTTTTCTTATTTGGGTAATAAAACATTTGACTTTTGATTGATTGGATGATTGATGAGAATTTTCCTATTTTGTAACTGAGAAAAATGGTAACTAGAACTATTATTCGAAACTTTGACTTTTTTCCCTCAATCATCTCCATTTTCCTGCATGATTTGCCTCAACTTTAATCAGAAAATTCTAATTATTATGGAGAAGATGAGTTTTCCTTATTTTTCTAATTTCATTATTACGTTAAAAAAAATTACTCTCTCTCCCTCTCTAAATTTCTCTCAAACATCTTTTCTTTTTCTCTCTTCTCACGTTCTTCTTCTCCTCTCCCTCAATTCTCCTACTATCATTTGAATAAAATATGACAATTTTGTTGGGGTAAATTCGAAGGAAGCTTGAGAAGAATCTATTTTAAGGTATAAAATTAATTTCGGTATTTTTGAAACATATTTTCCTCCTGTAATGCGACTACCATATCTTTCTCTACAAATTTTGTTTTGCTCTGAATTTTTGATATGTTATTCATGTATGTGTTATGTGCTAATTCTCAAAATTTCACCTCAATTGGATTTTTCTATGTTGAGATATGAATTTTCTTCTCTCTGCCACTCACTGTTGATTTATGCTAAACAGTAACGTTGTATTATCTCTATGTTCCGACCCTTATATCTTTGCCTACAAATTTTTGTTTGCTCTGAAATTTTAATATGATTTTTATGTACACGCGATGTGCTGTTGCTCCAAATTTTGTGCCATTTGGTATTATGTAGGCTGAGATATTAAATGTTCATGCCCTGTACCTCATAATGAATTGTTGCTGATTGGTTATGTTGCACAAAAACGTGCTTTTTGTTCATAGGGCAAATGTGCTTTAATTTTTACAATATTTGGCCAATATGTTCATGGTCATATTAGGTTGTAAATTGGAAAATTTCGTGGTTATATCTTGTGTGTGTTGTGAGTTATTAAACTTTCTTCAAACTAGGTTTTATGGCTGAGAACTTGCAAACTTTGGACCTCTTGTTTCTCTAACTTTTTATTGTATCTAAATGATTTTTTTTGGTCATGGGAATTTTTGTAGTAGGGTGTTATTATCTATATAGGTTGTCACAAAAATTTTGAGGTCTAAATTGTTTTTGTGATATTTTTCTTAAATGCTAGTTTGAATGGTGTTTGCTGCCCATGTTTGTTAAGTCAGTTTTACTACAGATTTCAATTGTGTATTTTGATCTCCTTCGATTTTTGTTGAAGCCAATTTTTGGATATGTTATATTTCTATGTGTCTATTATATGTGTTAATTTTTTTAGATTTTTCTATTACTTCAAAATTTGATAAACAGACCTGAGTTTAGAGTTGTTTACTGCTTAACTATTGCTGGCAGATTTTGTGTCTTGAATTTTGTGACTTATTTTAAATATGAAATGGAATTTTTTTGGCCAACGAAAAATCATGATAATGTGTTTATGTATTAACTTTGTTCCTGCCAATTGTGGTGCCCAATTTATATGTGAATGTAAACTTATTAAATTATGAATTCATGGAGGTCAGAAAATGTTTGTGATGATAGTTTTTGTTCTAATAATTGATGGTTAATGAAATATGCTATAAATTTATGTTTTAAGAGATGAAAGTATTATGGAATTTGAGACATGTTATGTGGTGATTAATTCATTAAAAATATATATTAATTGCCATTTTTAATGAATGTACTTATTGAAGTAAGTACATTCTCACCTACAACATGATGAGTTTATGAAACGTTTGAAATCTATGTTCATGAAAGTTTTATGATGATTTCTCATGAAATATTATTATGGAAGTTGTTAAGGTATGAAAATTTATGCATGTTTTGATGATAATATTTTTCAAAACATGAAAGTATAAATATGCATATATGTATCACCTAAATAAGTGTTGCACACCCAATGATATGTTAAGTTTTGATATGATATGATATGATGTCATATTTGGTTTGAGATTATCTACCCCTTTCCTCTCATGACGGCGTGCCTATGATGATAATATTTATGGTGCAACATTTGGGCTCTTAAGATAAAATGAATAAATTTTTAATATGGTCAATGTAATGAAAGATATGTTCTATATGAAATTGTGCCTAGTGCATTATGATGATGATGATGATGATGATGTTCATAAAATGTTTTTATGTTGTGAGATTTACAAATGTACTTACTAAGCATTAGCTTAATCAAGTTTTACATCATATTACAGATAAGGGTAAGAGACTTATGGATTAGGTGGAGGACATTGACGGACGTGTGAGTTAAGGATGATGGATTGCAAACGAATGATGGATTGCAAACGAAAGACGCCAAGAAAAAAAGTTTTAAAACTTTGAAACTATGTTTATTTTTATGTTTTTATTTCTGAGTATGTTTATTGTTTCCGCACTTTGAAGTTTTGAAACTTGTTTAAAAAAATTAATTTCTAATTTTTTAGAGTTCAGCTGCCGACCATTATTGGTCGGACTGCCGATGCATGGATCGGCCTGCCGATTACCTTGTACCGACCTACCGATCTTATCGAATTTTGAAACCCTATTTTGCAAAGCCTCGGGCGGCCTGCCGAAGGTCTACCTTCGGCCTTCCGGACCACTTCGGCCTGCTGAATCCACAAGTTCGGCCTGCTGAACTGTGAGTGTAGTTTTTCAAAGATTTTTTAAAAAGTTAATTCAATTTACAATAGTATTGGCAAACTATTTAATAGATGTTTATTAATAGGTAATTTTATTATAATAGATTAAGTTATTAAATATTGATATGCATATATATAAAAATAAAATAATAATAATAATAATAATAATAATAATAATAATAATAATATGTTTATGCATGAATCCCGGGAAGGTTTTGCCAAATTACCTTTTTATCAAATAGTTTATTTTATAATTATAAGTAATAAGAAACGAATGTAACGATATTTGTGACGTCCGTGAGGGGGGCGTTACAAATGTCCCGTTTTTTTCGGGCCATTACTTAATTTGCTTAAACGTCATTTTTTTAATTTATTGCTTACTTACTAGTAAGAAAAATACTGAGTAATTTTTTTCTTAAACATATTTTAAAACTGTCGCGACTTGTTACAACACAAATTGAGACCTAGTTCAAATCTTCACTTAATAATTATTCAAAACATTTCATAAAATATATCTTTTAAAATGTTTTCACAAACATTTCTTATAAGAATTTCCTTAAACATTTACTTTTGTAAAACTTTTAAAACATCTTTTCAAACAAGAAAAGCTTTTCGTTAAAACAGCGGAAACCTTTGTTCTTTAAGCAGCAAAAAATTGCTATAGCGGTATCCATACCTAACCTTCGCATCTGTCTTTCCATGACATCAAGCTCTTCAACCAGTCATACTAATCTTCTATAGGACTACCTACAGTAGGAAGGAACTTACAATAAGTTTTCGCTTAGTAAGTTTAAACATAATCTTACAAAACATTAAAACATTCATCGTAAAACATTGCTTTTAAACTTTTCTCATAAAATCTTCTTCATAAACACTTTCGTGTAAACATTTTTCATAAATGTTTTTCATGAACATTTCTTGTAAAACATTTCTCAAAATGTTTTTCATAAACATTTCATGGAAAGGAATGCTAGTAAGATCATAATGCATGATTCCATTATGCTCATTTATGAACTTTTTATTATCATACATAACTTACTTAAACTTTTATCATTGTTCTTATCTTATTTTACCTTGTGGGCTTTAGTGTTTGTACCAACATCATCGATTATAAGATCATGACTTTAACATAACATAATGCTTTTCTTGTGGAAGACTTAGAATCATTGAACAATAAGGTCATAATTTTGACATAACTTGTACAACTCACATCAAAAAGACTGGTATGATACTTTATTATTATCTTTGATTTACCCTCTTGTAAACTTTAATGAGCATATTAAGTGCTAACATATCACATGCCATAACTTAATACATAAACATTAAACATAACTTTTGCAATCATATTGCAAATCATAACTTGAGTTTTTTAAAACATTATGCATAACCAATGGAAACATACTTTAAACATAATAGTTTGTAAATACACTGCAAGTCTTCAGCTTCATCTTTAAAAATTAATGCATAAAAATGCAAACATATTTCAAACATTTATAGCATTTGAAAATCATTTTCTTCATGCTATAGGTGAGGCTTGAGGCTTACCGGGACATAACTCTAGTATTCTCATTTCATTCATTTTTCTTTTATTAGTTAGCTTCTATGCTCTGTTTCAAATAATACTTGACTATTAGCTAACCTTTTTCACCATTGACTTACTCGATCAATGACAAAACTTAAACATTAACTATTCATTTCTTTTGCTTAACCTTATTCTTATCGGCTCATTTCTCTGTTACTTAACTTGAACATTTTTTAGTTAAACTTCTCATCTTATTTAATGATTTTGTTATTTAATATGATACGAAACTTTTCTGTCTAAGAGCATCTCACCAGTTTGGAGGGTCGGCTTCGTTTTAGCCGTTTTATAAAAATTGACAACTTTACCTTGACGGGTTTTTTGTAAGTTACTTAACTTTACTAAACTTCTCATTTTACTTTAACATTTCGCTACTTACGTAGTGCAAAAAATTTCCGCTTAAGGGCATTTTCCTAATTCGGTGGTTTTGGGATCTATTTTGGCCTTTTTATAAAAATGATCATTTTGCCCTTGACAGGTCTTGTAAAACTTTCAAAACCTATTTTAAACCAAAACTTATATTTCTTTACTTTTCATAATGTTACAGAAAACAAAACAATAGTTTTCCTTTTGATAAAATATATTTTATGAAAACTTTATAATTTTGACCCGTAATTTGAAAATCTTTGCAATTACGCCATTGGCACGTTTTTCTATCTTTTCTTGGTAAAAACTTCTTAATCCTTTCAAACTTAAAACTTGTGATTACTCATTGCCCACAGAAGTGTAAGAAACTAATATTTTCTTAGTGAAAATCCAATTCATACAACTTTACAGTTTTAGCCTGAAACGTAAAAATCTTGACATTTTTGCCCTTGAAACCAAAAATATCTATTTTATACTAAAACATTCATTTTTTTCACAAGGATTAGAACTTCCTTAAACTTTTTGGCCTAATCAAAACCATCTCATCACATTTTTTTTTTTTATTTTACAAAATTTTGTACTTAAAATCTTGTGAAATTCATAACTTACAAACTATGTAGAATTTTCGCGAACTGTCCATATAGCTTAGTAGTTTCGATGGGTTTTACAACTTTTTTGTTTTATTTTTCTTGAAATTCCAACTATACAGTGGAGTTTTTTTGCCATTTTTTTAGTCTGCCAAGCTTTTATAAATCTTTGCAATTTAGTCCTTTCAAACTTTTACAAAACTTTGTTCATAAAAATTGTTACCCCTTATTGTTTTGGTAGATCTAGTGCTTTGCTTAGAAAATAAATTGGCCTCTAAGTTCCTCAAATTCATCAATCCTTGAAAAACTAGTCAAACTTTGCTTTTCAACAAAGTTTAAAATTCTTTTCCTTTTTAACACAAAAAACCCTAATTTCTAACTTTCCATCATCATCATCATCATCATCATAAAACATAACCAATCATGCCATAAAGTCCATTAAACATGCCATAATATATATTTAGTACAAAACATGCTCAAAATTTCATGAAAAACAACAATTTTACAAGGTAAAATTCAAGGTTTTTACCAAGGTTTTTTTTCTTGCTTTGATTCTCCTTTGCAAAGCCCAAGGGATTGGTACTTCTTTCTACAAAAATCATGACAAAAACCCCATCAAAACCCTACCCCAAAAGCTTAAGAAAATCGTAAACCCATAGGAGAAACTTTGATTTTTACCTCCAAAGTAGCTTGAACTTGTTCTAAACTTGATAACCAATGATTTAAACTTATTCTTGAGCTTGATTAGGAGTTATGGTTTGAAAAATATTTGAGAGAACCATGGGATGGGGTTAGTTTCTTGCCAGAAGAAAATAGATGTTTTTTTCATGTTATGAAAAAATGATGGAGGCCAATATTGGCTCTTTTTGTGAGGCTAAATCTAGTGCACTTAGGGGGGTAAGGTGGCTTTTTGCCCACCTTAAAGGTGACACCAAGATAGGTCCCACATCAATTTTTTTGAGTCCAAATTTATACTGATAACATTTTCCTATACTGTTGATATATTTCTCATACTACTAGCATTCTTTCCTATACTGTGTTTCATGGTCCACAAGCTTCCACATCATCCAGACAGTATAATTTCTATACTGCTTAGCTTTACATAATGTAATCTCTAATTTCTATACCATTTAACTTTATATAGTATAATTTCTATACTAATTAACTTTATTAGTGTAATTCTTACATTGCGTTATTCTTATATTACATAATTTTGCACTACTTAATTTTTATAATGTATAATTTTCTATATTTTTATACAGTGTTTTTTTAAACTGTATTTTTGTCTTAAAATTTGTCGAAATACATTTTGCAACAAATAGACTTTCTAGGTTATATTCATATCATTCCTTCCTTATTCAAGATTATAGCATAATTTTTAACCTTGAAAACGCCATTTTCACTTTTATAGAATTTTTTGTAAAAATCAAATTTAAACAATGATTCTCGTGGCACTAAAGTTACTCCTTAAATTCTTAACAAATTCTTGAGCATAAAATTTAACTCATAAAATTTGTTCATAAATTATTTAACATAATCTTTAATTATTGCATACTTAATGCACTAGAAATGTTCAGGTATCAAAATATGTGGTAGATCAAAATCTAATGCTTCTAACAAAAATTCTCCATCTATGGAGAATTTTATTGCGCTCCACCGCTCCACCATAGTTTTTCCCTATAAAAAATAATAAACCCTAAAAAAATTGATATAATCATATCCAATCCTTTATTTTCATTTAGTATAAAAAATATATTTTTAAATAATATTAATATGATAATATAATTTTACATAATATTAATATGATAACTTATTGTTACAAGGACATTGTTTTATCACCTTTAGTTTAAGGATTGAAATATCGACATTTGCATAGATATTTTTGGGAAAATTTCCATATTTTGCAAGTATTAATATGGAAATAGGAGTGTCATATTCTTTATGTTGAATCCATAAATTTTTGTGAAAATATCCGTGGATATTGATATTTTAAGGAAAATATCTATTTCTGTAAAACTATAATGCTAAATGACAAAATATCTTAAAATTTTATGTAAATTTCTACAAAAATATCAGTAAAATATTCATGCTTTATATTTATTCTTTTAATTTACTTTGAAATATTATAAACTTCATGTCCTTTTTATTTACTTTTTTAATGTAGTTTTTCATAAATTTAGTTTTCAATATTATAAAATTCATATTTGTATTTACTTTTTAAATGTCTTACGTAGTCTTTTGAATCATTATGCACTTTATGCAAAAGGGTGGCTAAATCTGTGGTGTAATAAACTGAAAGAGAACAAGAGATGTAAAAATCTTGGTATTATTTCTTACTTGTTAGTTGTTAGGTTAATTCTCAATTTGCTACGTAAGGAGAGGAAGTGGCATGGCATATTTAAGCAACTATTTAAACTCTGTGTCTTGAAACCAATATTATTTAAACTAAGAAAGTATTTTAAATATATTTGAAAAGCTTATATTCTCTTTTTGGTATTGATTTTTCTTATCTTGTATAAAGCTGTGCATGTAAAATATATGTATTAGGCTAATTTTTAACTATTTTACTTAATTTGAGATGTATGCTAAGCATTTATCCTTGTTATAATCACTTTTTACTATTTATATTTATCACATACTTGGTAATTTGGTTAAGAGTTTCACTAAATTATGTATTATAAAAACTTTAAGAGTTTCTTAAAATCTTATTTAAAAAAAAAGTGTTTTAAATGACTTTTTATATTTTACATTAATTTCTACCGATTTCAATATTTTCATAAAATCTAAGTACCAATATTTCTGTGAATATTGATATTTTGATCTTTCTTCCATGTTGTTTTTAGAGACATTAGATGTTCTTTTTCCCCTCTAATTAAATAAGTTGAAATTAATTAAGTAAAATACATGGAAATAAACATTTTTGTTACCATTAATTAACTATTTACATGCAAAATTGTCAATTTAAAAAAAAAAAAGCCTATCTTGTTATCAATGGAGATGATTTTCTACAAATTTATAAGTTTAAGGTATAACTTGCAAAAATTAAAAATTTACAAGGTTATTACAAATATAAAATATGTTCAGGAGACAAAGGTGTAAAAAATACTAGTAATAATAGTACTAATTGTATAAGAAAAATAATAATAACACAATCATGGAGACATTAGGGGTTGTCTGGTTTTGTTTTTGGAATGCTTTTCTCATTTCCAAAAACACAAACAATGAAAAAATGTTTTTAAAATAATGTTTGATTAAAATTTTGTAGGAAATAATTTTGGAAATTGATTTCAGAAGGCCCCAAATTTCCTCAACTTTTGAAAACGAAAAAAAAAAAGTTTTCATTTTTTGTTTTTGTTTTTCTTGTTTCTTGATCAAACCAACCCCCTTTCCCCTCTTTTCCCACCTCCTATCTCCAGCAAAACCCATCTACAACCAATGCAGGTGATGGGCGATCTCATCAAAACCTCCTTGCTCATTGAACCCATCTCCGATGAACCACACCCATAACCGACCAACCCAAACATAGCTTAACAACGACAATGAATCTCTAGCGATCTCATAAAAACTTGCCCACTGTCGAAGCCTGGCCACTAACCAAAGCTCATCCTGCAAATCATCGTGTGCCACCTAGCCCGCCAGATCCCCGTTGATTGCAACTGCTATCCCTGAGCATAGTCAGTCGCAACCTAACGGTCTCGAACGTCATCGTTGCCAATCCACCTTCACCTGTGTTGAAGAGGGAGAGGACCAAAAGAATGAGAAAAAAAAAAACTTTTTTTGGTTTTAGTTAACATTAATTAATTAGTATTATATTAATAAACATAATTTTCAAAAACACACTGTTCCATGATCTTAGGTTGACCTGGCTCTATTGTTGAGCGTTGTCAAAAAACTAACAAACAAATATATAAATAGTAAATAAATAAAAAACGTTTAGACAATAAAGAGCCCTATTCCTGTTTTCCATTATTTCTTCTATGTTTTAGGAAAAATTAAGAAAATGACCTATTTTGTCCACCTTTCAAAATAAATAGTCAAACTTTTTAAAAATTAAAGAGACAGCTATTTTTTCATAGTAATACATCACCAATTAACTGGTTTATCATTGATTTACTGGTATATTATTAAGTCAAATTGGTTAATGATTGGTAAACTATTAAGTTAACGAGTGATAAACCGCAAACCAATACATTAACACATCATCGACTAACCATTTTAAAAAAAATGGCTATTTACTTAAAAAGTTAAAATTGGCCAAAGAAAAATCATCTGAATGTGATAAGTAATTAGGAAGAACACGTGGGACTAGAAAGTTACAAGATTTAATTGGAGCAGCCATAAAGGCAAAATTTGTTTATTTGGTTTGCTACAAATATATATATATATATATATATATATATATATAAAAAGACATATGGTTTATTTATTCTGATCTTTATACGAGATTTATTGACATCTTACTAGTAGGAAATGGATTTCTATTTGCTTAATATTGAGTCCAGATGATAAGAAAGCGACTTCCCTGCCTGCTTGTGAAGTGGTCGGGCTACCAAGGAGACGCTTAAACTCTTTCTTCTCGACTATGTTATTTTACAAATAACAACCCACCGGGAGGAAAAACTACATAAACTTGGTTTCATTAATTATATTGACATTGGTTCAATGAAAATGCAATAAGCAAAATAATTTTAACAAATTGTTGTAATTAATGAAACATCTAAAGAGTGATTCAAATCGATTGGTAGGTAAGGTGATCACAAGCAGCTTATGACAAATAAGTCCTCAGGCCCCTTGAAGAAAACACAACCAAAACATGACTTAAATATTAGATACTAAATTGATCTAAACATGCTTCTACAAACTCAAATGGCATTTAGATCCAATATAGAATTAAAAACGGATCAAAATGTGCCTCCCTCCATCACCTCTTTTAATGTGTTTATTTTCTAGGTTAAGGCTCTTTTAAACCTTTTTAAATCTCTGTTTCATGGTGCATTTTAAACTAAAATGAGATTGTAAGCTCAGGGGACCTCTCCAAAGGGATGCACTGTATTTATACGTGTGCTCTGCCCATCATTGAGCCGTTTGATAGTACACAGATATTGAGCAGTTATTTTCTGAATGTTTTGGAATGCTATGAGATGTTAATCTTGTTCCCAAAATGATAGAAAAAACGTGGATCACACATTTGCTTTATTCAAATCAGTTGTTACCCATTTTTAAGGGAAAAAATTCCCAACATTAAGCTCCTTACTACCAAGGATTTAGCTTCGTACTCCCCCTCCAGTAGTACTACCTCCACCATAAAATGGTCAATGGTGGAGCTGCAAGAACACTTCGACGGCCACATTTCTACCGACTCCTCCACCTCCATCAAATAAAGTACCGGTGCCAACTCCCAAATGACACAATGCCTCCAAAGAGTGATTGCAAAAGCATTCTGGCATTGGTGGCACAAATCATGAAAGCAAACAGCACAAGAAGCAGAATTAATAATTTTCAATGTTGTGCCATATGATTCATCTTTTCTGATGATTAGTGTTGTATGTACAGGATATATAGGTCTAAGACTAACATCGAGAGAAAGGCTCTTTTTCTTCTTTCTCGCATGAAGATAGATGTCTCTCTCTAATTTCATTTTGTATAAAGTAATAAAGTTCTCTCTCAAGGTCTATTTTTGTTCAATTCATGCTCATCTTTAATAATGTTCCTTCCTTCTGCTATATATGTATGTATGTGTGTGTGTGCATATATCTTGATGTGGGATCCACTATAGATCGTGAACTTTAATCAGGTGCTACGATCAATCTGACTATTTTCAGGTATGTTGGAGGTGGAGCCAAATCAAAACCCAGCAAAAGAAGAAAAAAAAGAGAAACGGGCAGAGTCCGGGCGCCACAGCGCCATCTTTGGGCGCCGTGGCACCATCCCTAAATAAAACCACCGCCGCGACGTTGGTTTCAAGCACCGCGGTGCTAAAGCACTGTTCTACACGATTTTTGAAAGCTTCCGGTCTGTATTTTTAGGACAATAACACAAAGGAAAACATGTGATTACTTGGGTTTCTCAATAGTTGTTATTTTTCACTCTTCTTTGAGGGTATTTAAATAGGAATAAGATGGCTAGGGTTGTGTGTGGCATTATTTTGTGAGTGTGAGAGCTTTATTGTTGAGAGAATTGGAAAAAATTCCCACAGAGGGTGTTAAGTAGAAGAGAGATTTGGGAAACACAATTGAGTGTGTGTAATAGAAATTTCTCTTGTAATCTGTAATCATTTCCTTCATCATAGTGGAATCTACAACGGCAGAAATAGGACGTAGTCTCAAATTTAGATGAACCTGTATAAAAATTTGATGTTCTTTTTCTTCTTTTCTTTTTTCTACAATCATTCATTCTTAATGTTTTTAGAATTAGGAGGTGCCTAATTCCTAACAACTGGTATCAGAGCTGAGGTTTAGGTCAAGAAAGATGATAGGAGAAGAAGGGTTGGCTGCCCGTATCACTAAATTTGTTGGTTCGGATTTTTTCTATTGGAGGATGCAAGTGGAAGACTATCTCTACAGCAAAAAACTGCACTTACCCTTGGGTAATAAGCCTGAAGGCATGAAGAATGAGAAGTGTACTCTTTTTGACAGACAGGTGTTGGGTGTGATCTATTTGACCTTGTCAAAGAACATGGCCCACAACGTAGCGAAGGAGAAGACTATAGCAGGGATGATGAAGGCTTTGTCAGTAGAGCCTACAATTTCAGACACGACACGATGACACGATACGAAAACGACACGATATAAACGGGTTTAGACTGCATATATATTAATTAGGCCATAAATGGGTTGGCACGAATAACACGAAAATAAACATATTGGATTCGTGCTAACACACTTAACACGCTTAATTAAATGTGCAGTAAACATGTTAACACGACACGATATGATCTGTCTGTTTATAGCACATTTAAACTTGAAATTAAAAAAATTTATAATTTTGCAAGATGAAGGATTTGAACCTTACACCTAAGGGTGTATTATTAAGCTTTCCTCCACCACACTGAATGATCATTTTATATGAAATAAGAGCTTTTAATTTATTTATTATGTTTTAAAACTTAAAATAAAAAAATTTCGGGACCCTACAAGTTTGAAGATTCGAACCCTAGATGTAAGGGTATGTTATTGTGCCAGCCTCCACCACTCTTGATGAGCTTTGGTTGTGAAATAAAAGTTTCTATTTTATTTATTATGGTTCTACATTTATGTTTTTGAAACATTCAAAAGTCCCACATTGGAAAGGAAACCAAAACCTTTCTCTCCAATCCTCTATATAAGGAATCATATCTTATCTTGCTTGCAACGATTCAATTTAGGTTGCCATTTGCCAATGAATGAAGCTTTAAAATATTTTTTCTTAAATCTGATTTTCAAGGATTGGATTAAAGAAAAAAAATACTGTTTAAAATATTTAATAATTTAAAGATACAAACATTTTAATTTGAAGATAAAAATATTTTGATGTTGTTTATGTTTTAAATCTTAAATTGGAAATGCCTGTTATGTTTAAAATTTATATTTTAATATTTTTTGGGGTCATAAATGTGTTACAATCATGTTAACCCGTAACAGTTTGTATAATTATCGTGTTAATTGCGTCGTGTCATATTATGCGTGTTATGAGCATGTCGTGTTCGTGTTTGTGTTTTAGACACGTTTGTTAATCATGTTGAGTTTGTGTTCAGCGTAATCGTGTTGTGTTATAATCGTGTTAACATGAACACGATACGTAATACGATTTTGCCAGCCCTATTTGTCAGACATGTATGAGAAGCCCTTGGCCAATAACAAGGTACACCTCATGAAGAAGATCTTTAATTTAAAAACTCTTGAAGGTGCCTTGGTGGTAGAGCATCTGAATAATTTTAATACCGTTCTGAATCAATTAGTCTCGGTGGAGATTAAATTTGATTATGAGATCAATGCCCTAATCCTTTTGGCCTCATTACCGAATAGTTGGGAATCCATAAGGGTGGCCATTACTAATTCAATTGGGAATGCAAAACTGAAATTTGTTGATGTCAGAAATTCTATTTTGGCAGAAAAAGTTTATAGAAAGGATTCTGGTGAAGCTTCAACATTGAACTTGGCCCTTAATGTTGAGAATAGGGACAAGAAACCTAAGAAGCATTCCAACAAGGATAATGGCAAAAGAGGTAAGTCGAGGATGAGAGAAACAAGTCGAGAAACGGTAGGAATGTGGAGTGTTGGAACTATGGAAAGGCCAGCCACTTGAAAAAGAATTGCAGGGCTCTGAAGAAAAACAAAGACAAGAACAATGACGCTACAAACGCCACCACTGAAGAGGCGTAGCATGCCTTAGTCTTGTCTATTGACAATTCTTTTGATTCATGAGTGATAGACTCAAAAGCATCGTTCCACACTACTGCACATCGTGAAGTCTTGGAGAATTATGTTGCTAGAAATCATGGTAAAATTTACCTTGCTGATGATGAACCTTCGGATATCGTTGGCATTGGAGATGTTAGTTTGAAAATACCTAATGGGTCTATATGGAAGATTTATAAGGTGAGACATGTACCCAAATTAATGCACAACTTGATTTCGGTAGGGCAACTTGACAACGAAGGACATAATATGACCTTCAATTGTGGAGGTTAGAATGTCACAAAGGGAGCCATGGTCGTTGCTCGGGGGCGTAAAACTAAAACTCTCTACATTAATTCTAGTTGCAAAGATACCATAGTAGTTGCTGACTTTGCTGCTAATACTGAAGAAAACTAAGTGAGAAGGGAATGAAGGTGCTTCACTGTAAAAGAAAATTGTCAGGATTGAAAACTGTTGATCACAGTTTGTGTGAAGCCTGCATCTTTGGCAAGTAAAAGAGAGTCAGTTTCTCAAAAATAGGCAGAGAGTCTAAGTCTAAGAAGTTAGAGCTAGTTCATACAGATGTATGGGGACCTTTGACGGTTACTTCTCTTGGTGGCTTAAATTACTATGTGATGTTTATTGATGACTCAAGCAAGAAAGTATGGGTTTATTTTCTAAAAAATAAATCTGATGTCTCTGATGCTTTCAAGAGATGGAAAGCTATGGTGAAGAATGAAGCAGATTTGAAGGTAAAGTGCTTGCACTCTGACACTAGGAGAGAGTACATAGATGATGATTTCAAGTGGTACTGTGCCGAGAATGGAATAAAGATGAAGAAAACTATTCTAAGGAAACCACAACAGATGGTGTAGCTGAAAGGATAACAAGACTCTGAACGAGCATGCTAGAAGTATGAGGTTGCATGCGGGACTATCAAAGTCGTTTTGGGCCCAATATTGTAGCTCATCTAATTAACGAAGTCCATCCACACCATTAAAGTTTAAGCTACCAGAAGAAGTTTGGAGTAGTAAAAAGTTTGACCTCTTTTACTTGAAAGTATTTAGTTGTGTTTCCTATGTTCATATTGATTCTATTGCTAGAAGTAAACTCAATGCAAAATCTAAAAAATGTTTTTTGGTTAGCTATGGTGGACTTGAGCTTGATTATCATTTCTAGGATGACCAAAATTGGAAGATTATTAGGAGCAAGGATGTAATCTCCAATGAAGGTGTTCTATATAAGGATAGAGACAACAGTGACTCTAGAAGTACAGGTTTTGAAGATAAGAAGCATGAGGTGATTTCATTGAAGAATCTTCCTGAAGTAGAATTGTATAATTTAGAAGTCGGAGACCAAGAAAACATAGCTCTAGAAGGAAACCAGAGCACTCCTGCCACTACAGTCATGAGATCTAGCAGGACCATCAGACCACCGCAGAGATACTCTCCTTCACTGCATTTTATTTTGTTAATTGACAGAGGAGAATCGGAGGGTTATGATGAAGCCATACAGGCTAAAGATTTAGTCAAGTGGGAGTTAGCTATGAGAGATGAGATAGATTTCTTAATATTCAATCAGACATGGCAACTGACAAAGTTACCAAAGGGTAAAAAGGCGTTGCACAACAAATGGGTATACCGAATAAAGGATGAAAGTAATGGCAGGAAACGATATAAGGCAAGGCTGGTGGTAAAAGGATTTCAATAGAAAGAAGGCATTGACTTTAATGAGATTTTTTCTTCGGTGGTGAAACTAATCACGATTAGAATGGTACTTGCACTAGTGGCAAACGAAGACTTGTTTTTGGAACAATTGGATCTTAAGATAGCCCTTCTCCATGGCGATTTGGAGGAGAAAATCTACATGAAGCAGCTACAAGGTTTCAAAGTATGGGGTAAAAAGAACATGGTTTGCAAACTTTAGAAGAGCTCGTATGGCCTTAAACAAGCTCCCAGGCAGTGGTACAAGAAGTTTGACAGTTTTATGTGTAGCAATGGTTTCTTAAGGTGTTAGGGAGATCATTTTTGTTATATGAAGAAATTTGGTGACTCCTACATTATATTGTTGCTATATGTTGATGAAATGCTGATAGTAGGAGGATGCAAATAGGAGATTGACAAGCTGAAGACGGAGCTGTCTAAGGAGTTTGCAATGAAGGATTTAGGTGCTGCAAAACAAATCCTTGGGATGAGAATAATAAGGAACAGTAGTGGTTTGAAATTGTCATGGGAAGAATATGTTGAAAAGGTGCTTAACAGATTCAACATGAGTAATGCGAAGCCTGTGAGTACTCATTTGGCTCGTCACTTCAAGTTATCAAAGGAACAATCATTAACCATGGAGCAGGAGCGAGACCACATGACCAAGGTGTCTTATGCTTTCGCAATAGACAGTCTCATGTATGCCATAGTTTATACCAGACCAGACATTACACATGCAGTAGGAGTTATGAGCAGGTACTTGAACAATCCAGGCAAGCAGCATTCGGAGGCAGTGAAATAAATTTTTAGATATCTGAGAGCTACTGCAAGTTTAGCTATGTGTTTCAAGAATTCAGACTTGGGATTACAGGGTTATGTAGATGCTGATATGATTGTAGACATTGATGGCAGAAAGAGTACCACCGGTTATGTTTATACTATGGGTGGCACAACAGTTAGTTGGGTCTTGAAGCTACAAAAGATAGTTGCATTCTCTACAACTAAAGCAGAGTATGTGGTAATGACAGAAGCAAACAAGGAGATGATTTGGTTGCAGTCATTTTTGGAAGAATTGGGTCACAAGCAGAAAAGGAGTGTGCTACATAGTGTAGTCAGAGCATCATTCACTTAGAAAAAATCCCACATTTCATGCTAGGACGAGGCATATATAGTTGCGTTATCATTTCATCAGATCGGCTTTGGAAGATGGGGTGTTCAAGCTTGAGAAGATTATTAGGAGTTAAAATCCAACAGATATGCTTACCAAAACTATTCTGATTGAGAAACTGAAGTTGTGCGCAACTTCAATTGGACTTCTCCTTGAGGCGTGATAAGTTGTTGCCACTGTAGTTGGAGACATGGTTATTGATTAGTCTCCAAGTGGGAGATTATTAGAGGTGGAGCCAAATCAAAACCCAACAAAAGAAGAAAAAAGAAAGAAACGGGCAGAACCTAAGCGCCACAGCAACAGATTTGGGCGTCGCGGTGCCATCCCCAAATCAAACCAGAGTCGCAGCACTGGTTTCAAGCGTTGCGGTGCTAAGGCGCTGTTCTGTGTGATTTTTTAAAGCTTTCAATCTGTATTTTTGGGGCAACAACACAAAAGGGAAGCGTGTGATTGTTAGGGTTTCTTAATAGTTTTTACTTTTCACTTTTCTTTAAGGGTATTTAAATAGGAATAAGACGGCTAGGGTTGTGTGTGGTATTATTTTGTGAGTGTGAGAGCTTTATTGTTGAGAGAATTGAAGAAAATTCCCACAGAGAGTGCTAGGTAAAAGAGAGATTTTGGAAACAAAATTGAGTGTGTATGATAGAAATTTCTCTTGTATTCTGTAATTATCTTCTTTATCATAGTGGAATCTACAGCGACAGAAACAAGACATAATATTAAATTTGGACGAACCTGTATAAACATTTGATGTTCTTTTTCTTCTTCTTTTTTTTTTTCTACAATTATTTGTTTTTGGTGTTCTTAGATTAGGAGGTGCCTAATTCCTAGCAAGGTATATTATATATATGTACATTGAGAATTTGAGAGATTGTAATAACACATATAGCAGTAAGATGTAGGTAGTGGAGGAGCAGCACAAGAAACAGAACTATGTTTGAAAAGTCAAAATGGATGACTTTTCCCAGCTAATCGGCAAAAATCAGCATTTTTCCTGATTTATGTCTTGTAACAAAAGACGATATACATGGTAGAGAAAGAGGAATGAGACTCGTGTAGTTCATGAAATGAAACTTGTACAAGTGAATTGTTGCAGAACTCCCAAAGTGTACTCAAAGACTGTACCAGTCTCAGAGAAGTTAGGGCCATTGGAATTGGATGAAACAAACTTGTTGGTCTTTGGTGTTACAGTACAAATTACAAGATGAATAATGAATATATTGAAGTGTATGAATGCATCCAATCCATGATCAACCTAGCTAGTTACTAATTAATTACTCACTTTCTGTACGTCTACACATGTTGATCAATATCATGTTAACTTAGTAAAAAACAACATGTTGAATTAATTAATCATTTTCGCTAAACATGTTGATGTTTTTTGGTTCGAATATTAATATTAATCTTAATGTTAATGTTTTTGTCTTGAATTTGTTCCCATAAATGCATGAGACAAATACCAAAAGCCTTAGCCCAGCTGCATGCGATGATTAATCTCTCGCTCGGGTTGCTCTCGTTGTCCCCCTTCCCCATGCTTCCACTTACAATACGCGCTTCTTTCTTAATTTCATCATTCATCATTTCCCGCTCCCTATAGGGCGTGGCCTCATTTTAGCCTTTGCCTTTGTATATCCATTCCTAACTCTACTCTATCCCTTCCATTATATAGATATATATATATATATATATATATATATATATATATATATATATTTGTCCAAACAAGATTGTGGACATCAACGCGTCCCAAGGTGGTGTCGAGGCTACATCTGTTGTTTATAACTTGCGATCATACATGTGGTGCTGCTTGATTAAAACATGAAAGCTCATTAATTACCAATCGTATTTACAAATTCCAAAGATGATGGGCAGATATGTATAAACTATTCCATTTAATTTATATTTCTTTTTTTAAGTGTAATTTTAACTAATTATCAATAAAAGATGAAACGAATGACAAAATTATTTTGCACGAAATTCAAAATTATTATCTCTTCACTCCACAGTCCACGTGGATTGGCAGACGAATGAAAGGAAAGTGCGAGAAAGCGATTGTCTCATGAACTGACAAATAAAAAACATGATCATTCTCCACTTGCACCTGTGGGTGGGGGTTGCGTACCACTACCATTCATAATTCATAATTCATAATTCATGTTATGAGGCTCTAATTAATTCATCCTAACTTGAATAATGTATTTAATTGACAATAAATACATAAATAAACACAAGAATCACAGTACTGAAATAATTAATAACTGTCACCTGAAAGAAGAAGAAAATGATACACACATACATACACATAATGAAGGAGAATTATGAATTAAATTATTTTTATTGCTCCAGTACAATATTAATCCATGTTAATGAGGTACGGCCGACAACTCCAGAATCCAAAATGTGAAGGGCTTCTTGTGATTTAATACAGCGCGTAGTTTTGTATTGATTGAGTGAAGATCCCCAAGACACGCACGAGTCCATAAGAGCGTCGAAGGTTCCACGACGGACAACCCTGATCTCTAAGGCCCAATGGACTTGTCCAGTCTCCTACATCTTCTGTAAACCGAGTCCAAGGACTCTTCAACCCTCCAACAACATTCCTCCATCAAAATAGTGTCCAGCTCTGCTACCGCATCATCATTATCATGTGATTTGGAGGAGTAAATTAGCTCCCAAAACACCGGGTAGCGACCTGGGATAGACGAGGTGTCGGCGTAGCTTGTGTACTCCGTAAGCAGCATCCCCACAGGGTGAAGCAACAGCTTTGCTCTGTTCATTGAATTTAACAGCTCTTCTTCGTTGGTCTTGTCGGAGTTGATGCTTGGCACCGCTGCACGAACCGGAACTCTGGCGCCTCGTTGTGGAATCGTGTCACCATTAGAATGTCTCCTACTCTGTATCTGTACAATCCTGACCATATAAACAAACACGCACGCACGCACTATTACAAAAATTTAGCTAATTGGCTAGCTAGGATGAACAAATACTAATTAAATAGACCATAAACATATTCCTATTCCTGATCCGAGTAATAGTGAAAGGGAAGTCATTTATTATTATGCAATAAGTTATGAGAAGCGATCACCAGTGAAAGTTGTGACCACAGGTTCGTAATAGTGACCGAGCTTCACATCGACGAGATCGACAGCTTGTGATTTCACAACTTGGCCGTTGCAGTTGAGAAATGGCAAGAACTCAAAGTAGGCCATGTTGGGAATGAGAGTGTAGGAGACGTCACAAGGCTTGCTTAGAGGCTTGAAATTGATTCCAAAGTAGCATTCCGAAGACGCATACATTGTGGAGACCAAAGGCAGACCACCACTATAGAATTCAAGCGTAGAGATATATTGAGCCATCGACCCTGTCACGATGACCTCTACCAGTTTTGTCCTCGGCCACATTCTCCGAATTTTTCCCTCCCAAAACCTCCCGCTGCCGCACTCTCGTTCAATCGAGTCCGCCAGCTCTGGATTTGGTTCCCTCATAACAAAAGACAAAACTTGTCTGCATCCGACATCGGTGAGCCAGTCGCTGAGACGGTCTGATCTAATATCCCAACAAGCCCCTCCAACAATCCTCCAAGAACTTAATAGCTCGCAGCAAAGCAGAGGCAAAAACTGCACCGACTCTCAAAACGTCAAGACGCTGTACTAAACCGCAGAGCAACTGGCAGTACATGCTTTGCTTGGCGTCGGAGCAGAGTATGGTCTCGTCAGGGCTGCTGTAGACATTGTAGCGGTTGAACGGCCGGTTTTGGAAGTTGCTGCTCTTGTAGTAGCTTGTTAGAACTGGTCTCGCCATTAGTCCTGACCGTGTCCGAATCTCTGGTTTTACGAACAGCAGGTACATTCCTTTTCCTTGCTCCAACCCCTCCACGTACCTAGAGTTTTCATTTTTTTTTTTTTTTTTTTGTTTTGTTGGTTTAAGTTACGTGACTGTTTCATTATTATTACTTAAAAAAAAAAAAAAACCGATAGTAAATGAAGAAACAGGAGAAAATTATTACTATAGTTGTATTTGAGTGAGTAATAACTAGTATGGTGGTCTGACTTATTGATGAGGGGCACAAGCAGATTGTAGAAGAATGTTTTTTTGTCCAACTCCTCTGCAGTGGAAGGCATCATCTTTGGCTGCCCTCCTGAAGTTCCGGAGCCGTAAAATCGATATATGAAAGATTAAGATTAAGTAAAATCCAACTAATTGTTTTGCAGATGCATGTTATGTTACATACTTGGTGAGGAGCTCCGTTATTGGTTTAGCTTTAAATGGTGTGATTGGTGAGGATGATGAGCAATTCGTTGGATGTAAGGCTTGATATCTTCGTAGTCAACAATGGGAAGTTTGGCTTGTAAATTCCAAAAAAATAATAGATCTAAATTTATATCATCTTAGACATATCCGAACAACATCTAACTTCATACATGATCAAAGAACACCAAAACAATATAAAATAATCATGAGATAGAAAACATACCTGTTTGATCCAATGTTAGCAGTTTAGTTTTGCAGTGCAATAATGCTAGGATCTTCCTCTCTAATACCTTCCACCAAATGGCAGCTCTCAATGGGACAAGCTTACCTTGATTGGTTTTACCCTATTATTTTTATGGGCTAAAGAGGGAACCTAGCAAATGACAAAAAAACCCAGCTTTTGAAGCCATAAGTGTTTACACTGCCACCCAATTAGACTTCGACAAACAGATGTTAAAGCCCAAAATAATATGATCACAAATTAAACTTACCAAACATTGAAGCATACGTTAACCCGTCATTTATTTTTGTTTTAACAAAATAATAATTAAAACAAATAATAACGATTAATTAATGTAAGCACTAAAATATAAATGTATGAATAATGAGAGCTGTATATTTTATTGCAATTGTAAGGATATATATACACAAATTAAAAGAGAATATATGAGCTGTATACACTGCACTAAAGGCCTAGAATCATGCTAAGATATATTATGCATTCATTACAAATATACAGTTGCTGAAATTAAGAGTTGACCGGATCATTGGATGATTGTTTCCTTTCATGTCCCCTTAAGATTGAGCTTCCGTCATGGATGCCAATCTTGGATCGATGATTTTTGAACTGTTGGCGAGGTAGTGGTTTCGTGAGAGAGTCTGCTAGTTGATCTGAGGTATGAACATGTGATACTCGTAATTGATTCTTGGACACTTGCTCTCTCATAAAGTGAAAGTCAATTGCGATGTGTTTCATCTTGGGATGGACGATGGGATTTGTACACAAGTATGTGGCACCCACGTTATCGCAGTAGATTGTTGGAGGGGATACAGAGGACTAGTGGAGTTCTTGAAGGAGATTTTGAACCCAATTTACCTCAGCAGCATTGGTCGCGACGACGCGATATTCAACTTCGGTGGAGGAACGGGCCACCGTTTTTTGTTTCATGGAGCTCCAACTGATTGGATTTGCACCAAGAAATAGAATGTAGGCAGAGGTGGATGTACGTTTGTCAGAGTTTCATGCCCAGTCAGCGCCTGCAAAGACATGACGTTGTAGTGGTGAACACTTGTGAATTAGAAGTCCATGATTGATTATGCCTTAGAGATATCGAAGTAGACATTTGATGGCAGCCCAATGGTTTATAGTTGGTTTGTGCATGAATTGGGATAATTTGTTGACTGCGAAGGAGATGTCGGGTCATGTGAGAGAGAGATATTGCATGGAGCCGATTACTTGACAGTATTTAGTGATGTCAGTGGGTGGAGTGCCATTATGTAGGGTAAGGGGCTTGTTGGAAGACAGTGGTGCAGATACTTCTTTGGCACCGACATGTTGGTGTTTTCAAGTGGATCCCGAACGTACTTACATTGAGATAAAAACATGCCGGTAGATGTCGGGACAGCTTCCATTCTGAGAAAGTAGTTTAATGGGCCTAGATCTTTAAGTGAGAAGCGTTGAGCAAGTGTGAGAATGAATTCTTGAGCTTGTTTATTTGATGTACCTGTAATGATAATGTCATCTACATAGACAAGTAGATACAAGCTGTGATGGTCCTGATGGTGAATAAAGAGGGAGCTATTGGACTTAGAGTTGGTGAAGTCTTGAGACAACAAGAAATTCCGTAGCTCAGTGTACAGGCCCTTGGTGCTTAACGTAGTCCATATATTGCCTTCTTGAGTTTGCATACATGATGTGGAAATTGAGAGTTAGCAAACCCTTGCGGTTGCATGAACACATTTTCTGTGGGAGTTCCCTGCAAAAAAGCATTGTTAATGTCAAGCTGGCATGAAGACCAACCATTGACTATGGCAAGAGTGAAAATGATCCGAATTGTTGCCGGCTTAACAATCGGGCTGAATGTATCAGTGAAGTCCACTCTTGGTTTTTTATGAAATCCCTTGGCTACAAGGCGTGCTTTGTAGCGCTCTATGGACCCATTTGACTTCCGCTTAATTCAAAAAATCCACTTACTATCGACAATGTTTTGAGAGGGGTCAAGAGGTACTAGTTCTCATGTGGAGTTATGAATTAAAGCATCAAATTCTTCACACATAGCTTGACGCCATTGTGGAAGTTTTTGTGCTTGGGTCATGCTAGTAGGTTCATGGACTTCTAGTAGGGACTAGGAGGTGGCTACAAATAATTTTTTTGCTTTAAATATTTGGTTTTTTGACCTGGTTAACATGTGATGACCTTTGTTTGGTGATGGAATGGTTTTAAGTTTTTGAGAAGTTTGCGGTATTAAAAGGGTTGTTGTGTCACTTACCTCTAAAGATTGTTGGTAAATTGCATCCATGGTGATCGGCCTTGGAAGAGACTTTGAGTGGCCTAGTTGTGGGTTCTATGAGAGTGAATCAAAGTCTGATTGCTAAGGGAGAGTGGTGGATTTATGTGTAGTTTCTTGAGATGGAATGGTGAGGATAGTAATGGGATTGTTGGGATGAGGAACGGACTCAAGTGTTTTGGTCTAATCAATATCATGTTGGTGAGATGATAATGGCATTGGGCTTTGTGTATTATGGGAGGGCTTTGTAGTGGGAATGGTGAAGTCGGTAGGTGTGGTATGTAACACCCATTGAGATATATGATCAGTGGTGACTCTGGCATCATGTGGAGAAAGATTTTTATATGAGAATTGTGACTCAATGAAGACAACATGCCTAGAGACAAAAGTCTTTTGGGTCTAAGGGTCAAAGCAACGATATGCATTATGTTATGTGGGGTATCCAATAAACACACATGGGTAAGATCGTGGTTAGGAGATGTGTATGGATAGAGCCATGGGTAACACAAGTAACCTAAGATATGCAATTTATAATAATTAGGAGAGTGATTGAACAATTTGTTGAACGGTGATTGAAAGTTCAAAGCAGGTGTGGGCATTCGATTGATTAGATATACAACAGAATAGAATGCAACCGACCAAAAGTGGAGAGGCATTGAAGCATGATGTAGTAAGGTGAGTCCGGTTTCGACAATGTGTTGATGTTTGTGTTCGGTAGTGCCAACAAGTTGAGGGGTATGCGGTGGTAATTTGAGGTGTTGGATGCCATAGTTTAAAAGTGTGTGGCCAAGACTTTGATGTTCGCCTCCTCCATCGGAGTAAATGGTTTGAAAACCGTGTGAAAGAAATGCTCAACAATTTTCTTGAAGTGTTCAAAGATTGCAGTGACTTCAAATTTCTACTTGAGTGGATAAATCCAAGTGTATTTTGTAAAATAATCCACAAAAATCACAAAATAGCGATATTTATCAAATGAAAGTATTGGAGCAGGACCCCAAACTTCAGTCTAAATAACTTCAAGAGGTCTAGTGCATGAGATTGATGAAATACCAAATGGAAGCCTATGGCTTTTATTACAGAGACAAGAGTCACAGTGTGACAAAGCGAAAATTGATGATGGCAAAGGTAAAGATTGACTTGAAACTAATTTTTTTAATATTGGAAATGATCAGTGAAGAAGTCGATGATGCCAAGAGTTCATGGTAGCTTTGACAGAGATGAGTGCAGTACATTGAATTCGTTTGAGGTATGTTGAAGTTGGCCACTCATAGATGTTCCCTTTATTTTGGCCGTGCGCCAAGGATGCCCTCGTGCTCAAATCCTTCACAGAAAAGTAATCAGGAAAAAATTCAATTGAAGTGTTATTTTGATTGCAAAATTGAGAGACAGATAAGATATTGTTTTTTATTAAGGGTGCGCATAAAACATTGTCAAGTTGAAAAATGGTTGTGGATGAATTAAGTGTTGTGGAACCAACATGAGTAATAGGAACGCATTTACCATCTCCGATTGTGATGTCGTCATTGCCGCCATATTCAGAGTGGATTGAGAGATTTTGGAGATCAGTTGTGATGTGGTGAGACGCGCCGGAGTTAACTATCCAACTTTTGTGATCGTTGGTATGATCACTTGTCATTAAATTTGCTTGAGGAATATGATAAGGAGGTGGCCTAGATCTACACACTTTGGCACTGTGGCCAATTTTGTCACATAGCTGACAGATAACTTTAGGTTAGGGTGAGCCATAGTTGGGATTGTTGCCATAATTGGGTCGCCTTGATTGTTGAAAGTTGACTTGGAAATTGCTATTTCCTTGACTATTAGAATTGCCATGAAAATTTTTGGATCCAGAATTTGGATAAGTTTTTTTGCTGTGAGGATTGCGTCCGTAATTTCCTCCATGATTTCCTCCATAGTTTCCTCCCTTTCCTTTGATGTTGGAATTTTTTTGACTGAATTGTGCAGTGATAGGAGAGTGTAGCTTCTTTGATTCTTCACGTTTCAAGAAGGACAATTGGTCCAGGAGTTTGTCATGTAATTCCTCTAACGAAATCGAAGAATCTCTTGCACGTACAGTGGCATTGATTTCTTTGAAGTCAGGTCCAAGTCCGTTCAGAACATGTACAATTAATTCATCCTCGTTAAGAGCATGACTGATGAAGGCAAGATCGTCAACTATCCATTTGATTGTCTGCATGTACTCGCTGACCAAGTTTGACTCTTTTCGAGTGTTAGCCAAAGTTTCTCGCAGTCCAAGCATTCTTGTGCGAGATTTGCTAGCATAGTTTCTTTCAAGTTTTGTCCATGCTTCATTCGACGATGTCATAGAGGCAATTAGAGGGGCAATTGGGCCAGATACTGATGCAAGGATGGCGTAGAGAATGAGTCTATCTTAACATTTCCAGATCTTGCAATCTAAATTAGAAATAGAGGTTCCATCCTTTGGGTTTGTTACGGTTTCAGGCGAACAAGGTGTAGAGCCATCGAGAAAGCCGATGAGATCATATCCATATAGTAGATTGGTAAATTGTGCTCTCCAAGAAGCATAGTTTCCTTTGGCTAGTTTGAAGGGCATTTGAGTTGTAGCATTGATAGAGATGAGGGTGTTGGATTGTATTGGTATGGTGTTTCCGGTGGTAACAATGACATGGTTCTTTGATGTTGAGTTTTCATCAACCATAATTGGCGAGTGAAAAAAAAATGAGAAAGGAAAAAAAGATGAAAAAATAAGAAAAGAAGGCCCAAGGATCAATTGAAAGCTTACTTAGAGCAAGTGGCGCTCTGGTACCATAAAATATAAATGTGTGAATAACGAGAGCTATATATTTTATTGTAATTGTAAGGATATATAAACACAAATTACAAGAGAATGTATGAGCTGTATACGCTGTACTAAAGGCCTAGAATCATGCTAAGACATATTATGCATTCATTACAAATATACAGTTGCTGAAATTAAGAGTTGACCGGATCATTGGATGATTGTTTCCTTTCAAGCACACATTAAAATTTTTCCAACATGGTTTTAAAGAGATTCTTGTGGGAATGACCATTGAGAAAGGTGCTTAAATATTCAGTGTTGGTGTTTGTGGCGAGTATCTTCTCCAGCACCTGCTCTTGTATAAGGTCTGCATTTGTGGTCGGCTCCTCCAAAAGCTTAATACCGCCTTTCTTGTCGTTTGGATCATTTTCATGCCTTACCAACGACATCCTATTCCTAATTTCCAACTCTATTAGTGCTTCTACCCAAGGACTAAGCAAACAATCAGAAAATTATAAAAAAAAAAAAAAAAAAGTCCTTTTGGGTTGTGCTGAATTCGCCAATTTCTTCTAAGGCAAACATAAATAAAGATATGTTAAGCAACCGAAAGAAACTGTGTTTCAACACCTTAAAAGGTCTAACCCTCTCCCTCTCTCTGTCTTCCATTGGTATTTGGAAGTCCTTCAATGTGGCTGCTGAGTGCTGATAAAGAGTGGCTGAGAGGAAAAACCATTAAATAACAGATTGTAAAAAAAAAGTGAGGAAATGCAAGAGAAGCAGACGGCTATGGAGGCCCCGCGCACGTGGCTTTGTCCGGCAAGTTGTGGATGCATTAAAAAAAAAAAAAAAAAAAAAAAAACTAATAATTTGTCAAAACTAACCTACAAGAAATACCTTCTTATAATAGGATGATCGATTGAAAAATAATTCGCATCTTGGACAAACTCAATAAATAGATAGCCTTGTATCGTACATCCATATGCTAGAGATAAGCTCTGGTCAGCAGTATTAATATACATATTCAATCATCAATGCCCGACGGATGGCCAACAATTGCCTCTCTCGTACTGTATAACTTTTTTTTTTTTGGTTAATTTTCTTTTAGAAGGACTTACACTATATAACTGATCACTACATATATTATTATTAAAATATATCACCGACGACGGTAGAAAATCTTTTAGGGTCTAAATCAAAATTTTGAGCTAAATTAATCGTCTCACAGTCCCCCTAGATACTTTTTTTTTTTTTCTCTTTTACTATTTGTCCCTTTATTTTTTTAATTACTTTATATATATATAAATGTGTGTGTGTTTTCTTCCTCTAAATATATAAACTTAAGAAGTACTATATATATATATATATATCCATATCCCAATTTTTGTTTATTTGAGTTTTTAAATTTGAAAAAATAGAGACAGGCAAGAAATAATAATAAACTAATATGGTATCATTAGAAGTGAAAATTAAAAGTGTAATTGAAATTTTTTTATATTTTATGCGTAAAATTCATAAGAAAATTTTAGATGGGCAAAGTAATAAATTTACTTCAGACTTAAAGGGTGTAGATGAAATCCTTTAAAATATTCAGTATAAACTTATAATTAGAAAATTTTAGGGGAATTCAAAAAAAAAAAAATAAAAAAATTGAGCCACAATCATATTACCTTAATTGTCTCTGTCCCTAGATCTTAAAGAAGAAAATATGATACATGTTGTAGGAGATCTCGATGGCCCAAGGCTTGAAGACAAGGTCAATGAAAAGCCCAACTCGGTCTATTAACTTCAAATAGAGTGGCAGTAGAGATGATTGATTGACCTCACTGCTCTAGGATGAGGTCAATATTAAACGAGCTTTATATCCTCCTCCTATTATTACACCCATCATTCCAAGAAGAACATACAAGAATGGGTAGGACTAGCATCGAGACAATGCACTTAAAATTAAGACTACTAGCACGGGCCTCGATACACTCTTTGTATGTGTAGAGACACCATGCGTAAAGGCTAGCACATAACATTGAGATTTTTGCCTCATTTCTAACGACTCTACGTACATGGTCGTTACTTAATTACTTAAACATACACTTACTTAAATTACTTAATTTTGCCGAACAAATTTTTTTTATCTCTTTCTTTCAAAGAGTTAAACTTCGCTAGTATCTTCTAATTTAAAAACAATTAATTATATCATTATATATTTAATTTATAACTATCTTTATAAATTCTAACTTTGCTAGTGAATTTTAATTTATAACTATTTTTATCTTTTGTTGTAACAGAAATAGTAACATAGTATAGAGGCTTAACAGTTATCCAAAACATACCTAGAACTTTTTTTTGTTAACATTGCTAATCTATTTTAATTTAACACTCTTTTTACTTTTTGTTGCAACCAAGATAATAATATTAATTAGTAGTTTAATAGTTATCTCAAAACATGCACAATGCTGGAGTTATAAACTAAACATAATATCAAGAAAGTCATAATTATCAAAACCATACGTGGAAAACAGTATCTATTTCCCATAACTCTACTCTAATTGTTCGTCGCTTTACCACTATCCACTAAGCATTGACAGCTTATTTACTTATACTATGAATATTTTTGAATGAGCTTTCATTCACCAAATAAGAATAATAACTCGCAAAACAATTGAAGTAGCATATGATAATATTAAAAATGCATGTACCATTATGCTTGATTATGACCTTATCTTATAATTTATCAGGCTCGAGTAGTCATACCGATTGCGCGCAATCAACGAAATGTTAAAGTTTGTAAGGTCCCAACAATACCGTGACCAAATTTATTTTATCTTTGATTAGTTTTGTTTTTAGCCTCTTTGTAGGTCGAGAGATTGGTGCGACTCTCTCATATTAGTTCATCCTCATTAGTTTCATAAATCAATTTCGTGAGCATACAATATGACATGGCATAGCATACTATCATTAACCTTGAACATGCTTAAAACATTTAGAAAGCATTAGGCCTACCATACTATGATTGAATTAAAACATACTTAAAACATTTTAGAAAGTATTTATTTTAAACTATTAGCACTGTAGGCGATATTCCTACTTACCTGTATTTTCAAAATTGAATTTTTGTCTACTTGAAATTCCTTATCTCCTTTTAGAGAATGATTCTGTAGAAGACACACATTAAGAGTGTATAAGAAAATCTATTTTGTGCTATTTTTAATTCTAGTATAATTGTAAGAATTTGATCATTCTTTTAGATCATAATTCTTTGATCATAAAATTCACTACTTCTATTTCAAGGATTAACTACATTATTAAATCCTTATAATATTCAAATCTTTCCTTAATTGCCATTAGTTTTTGTCAAAATTGATCATTAATTAATTTGACAACAATTAATTAATTATCTATCATTACTAAATTTACATATCCTTAATCCACTAAATTAAACATTTCTTAAATTCATAATTCTTAATCTAAGTTCTAATTAGTCATATTCAAAATCTATTTAATAAGCTCATAATTAGTTTTAAGCCCATTAAGCCTGAAAATGATTTTATGACATCATTTGCACCATATCGATGAACCATGACCCGAACAGCCTTTTAAACTAAAATAGGTGTTGGACTTGTGCCTAGCATCATGGTATTAGGACTCTAGCGTATCGGGTTTTTTCTATGATAGCTAAATTAATGTCAAATTGGAAACTATTAAGGTTTATTTTCATAAAATCTTGTTTGTAGAGCTCAACAATTCAAATAAAAATCGCTCTATAAAATAATGATTGAAATGCCCACTAAATCTTAGGCTTATATAATCTTCCTAGTCTACTGTAATTTCTAGGTTTATTGAAAAATAGGATTTAATGATCACGATATATTTGTTTATAAAAACTAGTACCGAAGAGTAATTTTTCAGTTAGTTTTAGAAAGTAAAAAGGAATTCATATGTTTAAGCAATTTTTCTTTTAGAGTTTTTTCTTTATAAAATTACTTGTTTAAAATATGCGTCTTAATTATTTTTAGGCTTGTTTTAAAGTTTCGATTACCATTTTTGGCACAATTGTTTTTCGGTTAGCAAATTTTAACGATTAAAAAGTTTTGACTATTTTTATAATCCCCAATTTATGTCCAATTTAAAAGCAAATTTTCATAAAACTTTCTTCATGAAAGTTTTTCATTTTGCTATAAAGTAAAACTTTCATGTTTGATGAAAATTACAATTCCACCTCAAAACGATCGAAAACTTCAAAACAGTTTTTTGGATGGTTTTGGAAGACTATCCATAACTATATTTTAGAGGTGGATTTTGAAAAAAATTTCTTCATAAAAGTTGTTCATATCATTGAAATCTAAAACTCTTATGTTTAGAAAAATGTAAAATTTGGACCCAAAATGGCTCGAAAATGGCAAAATACTTCCAACAATCCTAGAACTATTTTGGGCAGTTTCTATAAATTGCTTTAGGCAGTTTTTCAGGTTGCCTTAAGGCAGTTTCTAGGGCTATTTTAGGTAGTCCTTAAAAACTGTTCGGTAAGCCTATTTAGAGTCAAAACTATATTTTTGCCTAGTCACGGAGTTTTGTTTAAAACATTAAAGCTAAAAGTCGCATGTTCAGAAAAGTTTTTAAAAGTGATTCCAAGGCTTCCGCTTAAGCATTCAAAGTTTGTGAAAAATTTTTCCACAAACCAAAACTTGCAAAAATATAATCCTAACATGCAAATACTGACTTTTTACATCTCATGCAAGCACAAACTATACTAATCAACACATAAATAATTATTACAATCTATTTCCTCACCCAATCATCAAGGCTCTCATAAAGTTGTAAACTTTAACCTAAAAATATTAAGGAAAAATTTAGATTACTTACCCTTGATGACTATCCTTAGGAGGGTGATCTTAAGGCCTCTAACTCTTCTTTTTCTTCTTCTTGAAAAACACTAAATCACAAACTTAAGCATGTAAAAAAAAAAAAATAGCTTTGTTTTGGTTTTCATACTAAAACTTTCTAAGTAGCATATTTTCTTTCTTTACTAGGAAAAAAAAAGGGAAGAAAGAAAAGCATAGATATTACCTTAGTCTAAGGCTCTAAGAATCGTTCTTTCTTCTTCTTTATTGAACTTAATTTTGTGGTGTAAAAATGGTAGAAAATATTTTGGGATTTTGGCTTGTTTTCATTGAGGCTTTGGGTTTTATTTTGAGAGACAAAGTAGAAGCACAAAAATTTCTTCTTGGAGGTCTTGGGACACACGGTGGAGAAACAAAAGTGAAGAAATATTTGTGATGGTTAATTTGGTCATATTTATATAAATCTTCCTTAATTGATCTTTCTCACTTAACCCAAGGTTAATTAGTCTCTTAAGTGGCTTAAAGAAGCTTAAACTAAGCTTAATTTCTCCTAAGTGTGGCACCATTTGGAAGTAGAGTGGAGTGTTGGGTTTGTTTTACCAATTGCCAAAGGACAATCATCATAGGTTGGAGGCCAAAATTAAGGGATTCATGTCCTTAGTTGATGCTTGCAAGTTACAACTTAAGCAAATGATTTTTATATTGTCAGCAATGACTTGTTTCGTTGATAGGAAATTTTAATAATTGATAGGTCTCCTCCTATTTTTTTTTCAAATATTGTGACACGCTAATCACAGTATGAACTAATATCGATATAAGTGTAATAGCGTATCGATTTTGATTGCATTGAGTCTAAAAATTTATTTTAAGCTTAACAAAAAAAATCTAAACTTGACTTTTTCAGTATCTAGACTCGATAATGACATAGTTTTTTAACATGTCACTATCCGAGTTTGTGTAACGTTATATGCTGATTCAATTACTTGCGAAGCTACGATTTTAAATTAATTAACAATTAAGGATCTAATTTGCATTAGAGTGTTTCTTAGCATACTTGTAACATTATACTGTGCTCAAAAATTCTCATTATTAAATTTCTTGAGTTATTGTAGATTGAAATTTCTCTCGCCTTAGTTACGGTAGAATTTCTCAGTCAATTTATTAAATTACGATAACTAATAAATTTAACAAAAAAATTTACTATAGAATTTTTTTGGATGTGCTTATATTAATTCCATAAATTCTTCAATCATAAAATTCATACACGATGTTTCTAGGAAAACCTTTAATTAAAATTTGTAAATTATATTATTTAATTTTAGGATTTTCTAGGTCATTACAATCTACTCCCTTAAAAATTTTCATCCTAAAATTTAGAACAACTCGGGGTAACTTTTCCTTATATCTTCTTCACGTTCCTAATTGGCTTCCTCAATATTGTGATTTCGCTACAAAACTTTAACCAGGGGATCACCTTATTCCTTAAGGTTTTCTCATTGTGAGCTAAAATTTGAACTGGCTTTTCTTCACACGATAGATCTGCATGAACTTTAACCAGTTCCTAGTATAGTACATGTGACGGGTCTGACACATACTTTGTTAACTTCAACACATGGAAGATGTTGTGTACAGAGGCCAAGTCTGACAGTAGGACGATACTCGACTTTACTAATCCTTTCTAGAACTTCAAGGTCCAATGTATCCAGGACTAAGCTTTTCTCTTTTACCAAACCTTATTACTCCTTTCATCGGAGCAACCTTTAGGAAAACCAAGTCTCTTACTTGAAATTTCAAAGGTCTACGGTGTTTGTCTGTATATCTCTTTTAGCAGCTGTGTGCTATGTCAAGTTTATCCTTGATCAGTCTTACATCCTATGTGTTTCTTCTGATGAAGTCGATGGTCTCTTAATGTTTCTCCCTAGATTCATGCCACTGGATTAAAAATCCACACTTCCTTCCATAAAGAGCTTCAAAAGGCACCATGCCTATCAACGCATGGTAACTGTTGTTGTAGGAGAACTCGATCAAGGGTAACTTCCTACCAAATTTCCTTTGAAATCCATGACACAAGCTCTTAGCATGTCTTCCAATGTTTGAATTATCTTTTTGAACTGGCCATTAGTTTGTGGGTGAAATGCAATACTGAATTTCAGCTTAGAGCCCATTGCTTCTTGTATGCTCTTCTAAAATCTCGAGGTGAATCGACCGTCTCTATTAGAGATGATAGATTTTGGAACCCCATGCAGCATCACTATCTTTGATACGTACAATTCTGCTAACCGTTCCACAAAATAGCTAAGCTTAATGAGTAAAAAGTGTGCAAACTTAGTTAGTCGATCGAAAATTACCCAAATCATGTCATTGCTATCGGAGGTTCTAGGCAATCCAACTACAAAATCTATCATTATCTATTTCCATTTTCATTCTAGGATGTCAATCTTTTGCAACTCCTCTACTAGACATTGGTGTTCCACCTTAACTTTCGGACAAGTAGGGCATTTTGATACAAACTCAGCAACATCTTTCTTCATTCTAGTCCACCAAAAGCTCTCCTTAGATCTGTGTACATTTTTGCTGCTCCTGGATGCATGAAGTAGGGGGTGGCGTGTGCTTTTGTGAGGATCTATTTCTTTATTTATTCATCATTAGGAATGCATATCCTTCCTTTATGATGGAGTATGCCATCTTCCAAAAGAATAAACTCCATTTCCTTTCCTTCCAGTACCTCCTCACTTATTTTAGCCAAGGCAGGGTTAAGTTCCTGACTACCCTTCATGTGCTCGAGGATGGTGGGTTAGAGTGATAATGTAACTAATTTCCCCAAAATAATCTCGATTCTAAGGTCATTGATATCTTTTTGTAGAGGCTGAGGCAGAAAGCTGATCGCCATAAATGTTGATGTAGACTTTTGACTCAGTGCATCGGCTACTTTGTTTGCTTTTCTAGGTTAGTAAAGTATCTCGCAGTCATAATCCTTCACTAGTTTTAGCCATCTTCGTTGCCTCATGTTTAGCTCCTTTTGTATAAAGATGTACTTGAAGCTTTGATTATCAGTGTATATTTTATATTTTACTCCATGTAAGTAATGCTGCCATACTTTTAGTGCAAAACCACAACTGTAAGCTCTAAATCATGCGTCAGGTAGTTCCTCTCATGATCCTTAAGTTGTCGTGAACCGTAGACGAGTATTTTTCCTTCTTGTATAAGAGCAGCTCCTAATCTATTTTGGAAGCATCATTAAAAATCATGAAATTTCCTTCTTCGACATCTAAAATTATTAGCACTAAAGCATGTTGGAAAAGTAGTATGCAGTGGAATTTTAAAATTTTTTATACCAAAGTATTTTCCAAAACACAAATTTGACACACTATATGCATAAATTAACCAAATCTTACTAACCTTATATGTTGAAGAACTTCTGAAATCAATGGAGAGAAGTGCGTTACAGAAGGACCTTAACCAACTGGACTTCTTTGCTATTCTCTATCCACGATCAGAGTACGTGTGGGTACTCATCGTTTAGCTTTTCCCCGGTGACTCTCCTTCCAACCAATCGAGGAAACCTAGAACTAAGGTTCATGAATTGTGAATAATAGTTCTCAGGAAGTTTCAGAGACACACAGTATAGAGTGCTCACTCTTAATTTCTCAACTGATCTAAATAACTTATGAGTCTCACTCCCTATTTATAGAGTTCATGCCCAAGGTGATCCTTATCAGATAAAGCCTCAAAAATTCAAATTAGGATCAATATTAGATAAAAATCACGTCTAAAAGTATGTGATCAAAAATTACTCGGTCGGCAGGCCAAATTGGCAGATCGGCCTACCGAACTTAGTCCACTAGCAGGCCAAACTAACAATAAATGAACCCTACGAATCTTTATTTCTCACCCAAGATTCTTAATATAGAGCCTCAATTTAATTTAAATAACCTAATAGAGAAGTTATCTGATTAAAACAATCATATTTAGACAATCTCTAGGAAAATAAATATTTCTGATAATTCAACAAGTTTATCTTGAATTAATTTATTCAAAATTAATCCAGCCGATAAACAGACATGAACTATCTACTCCTAATAATTTAACAAGTTTATCTTAAATTAATTTTTCACAAAATTAATTAAACTTATAAATAAACATGAATTATCTAATCCTATCGAATTTCAGCCAATCTGATAATTTGACTTAAGTCACTAATTTATTAGAAAAGCATGCCATATTGTTACAAGATTTATTATGAGCTAGCAAAGAGAACCTGATGGACCTATATAGTTTAAGCTCCTAATAATTATGAAACCTAATATCCCAGATATATATTTCATAATTATCAACTCTAACACTACTCCACTAAAAGTTTAGAGCTACACTCTCAAACTATATAGAACTATAAGCCTGAATAGCTAAGTCTCCATGACATATCATAAGGCACTGTATCCCTATAGGATTATCCATAATCAGCTTAAGGATAAATTCTGTCTTACCTTCCTAATTATTTTTCTCTTACGTTTTATTATCTCACCATCAAAAAACTTACCATGTAAAGACAGTATACCATTTGGTTACATTTATGTATCCAAATGGTTGAACGCTCCAGTTTTTCAATTACTGGATAACGCATATAAGAGGATATCAATGACTCCTAAAGAGGGGCTATGGATTCCATATCTATGAATAATAAGTCTATGATATCAAGAGTCATGTCTCCAACGTACCGGCATACGTACCAATATAAATTATGGATGTCATCCTTTGTTACATCAAAAGACATAAACCAAGATAATGGGCCCATTATTTATCTCAGGATTAAACAACACATATGATTGTCTAAAATGAATTGATTTGTCGAGACAAAATTATTAATCCAAATTAATTACACTTTATGTCCCGATCCAATGTATCGTCACTTATGACAATGCACTAAATTTCTATTCACAAAGTCCATTTCCAATGGCTAAGACAAACCATCTCCCTTTAAGGATATAGACAATATAACAATCTTTACATGAATAAAGCGCCTAACTTTATTTCATCGATTACGGATCTTATAATTTAGACCGTCACTTGTAGAACCATGTCTTCCGCATAATCTGTCCATCATATGCCTGATTCTAAAGGTTTAGACAAACAATCTCAAACTTTTATTTGCTTATCATGCATTCAACAAATATGAATGTAAAGAGGACAATAATTTGGTATATGAATAATAATAAATTCTTTATTGATAAAAATATCTCCAAAAACATATTACATTTTTACTCCTGAGAGCATACATGTCTAATAGAGCATTGATGAGCCTTTTTTTCAACTTTTTGAAATTTTCTTTGCACTTGTCAAGCCATTCATACTTTTTCCCTTTTCGTATGAGAGCCGTGAATGGTGCTACCAGCTCTGAGAATCCTTCTAAAAAGCATCGATAATATCCTACTAATATGAGGAAACTGTGTATCTCTGTCACAATTTTTGGGGTTGGCCACTAGCTTACTGCTTCAATCTTTGCAAGGTCTACAACAACTCCTTCTTTGGATATCACATATCTCAACAATTGTATCTTTTCTAGCCAAAATTCATACTTCGAGAATTTGGTATACAACTAATTCTCCTTCAATATCTGGAGTGCGACCTTTAAGTGTTTCTCGTGCTCTTCTTTGGCATTTTAGCAGACCAGGATATCATCTATGAAAACAATAATAAACTCGCCTAGATAGTGCTTGAACACCCTATTCATTTGTTCCATGAATGCTGCTGGAAAGTTAGTCATACCAAACGGCATCGCAAGAAATTCGTAGTGTCTATAACATGTCCTAAAAGCTATCTTTGGTACATCTTCTTGTTTAATCTAGAGCTGGTGGTATCCTAAACACAAGTCAATCTTGGAGAAATAGGAAGCTCCCTTCAACTATTCAAATAGATCATCGATTCATAGTAGCAGGTATTCATTCCTGATCGTGATCTTGTTTAACTCCTGATAATCGATACACATTCTTAGTGTACCGTCTTTCTTTTTCATGAACAGGACTGGTGCTCCCTACAGTAAATAACTCGGGCGGATGAAACCCTTGTCCAGTAGTTCTTGTAGCTGCACCTGAAGCTCATTGAGTTCGGTTTGGGCCATTTGGTGGGGCCCCTTAGAAACTGGTTTTGATCTAGGCATCAATTCTATCTTGAATACAATTTTTCGTTCTAGTGGCAGTCCTGGCAACTCCTATGGAAAGACTTCCACGAAGTTTCTGACCACTGTCCTATTTTACTTGGACTTATTCACTAGGTTGGCTAGGTATTTCATAGCTAACATTATTGTGACCGACTGCATTTACGGTGTTCCCGTGTAGGTAAACTCTTCTTCTTCAGCGGGCTTAAATGTGACTTTATAGCGTCGACAGTTAATGACTGCATTGTACTTTTTTATGAAGTCCATTACCAGGATGGCATGTCGTAAGTTAATTACGTCTCAGAATTCAGAATGTTTGTGAATGTCATGTCGTAAAAGCTCGTTTTCACCTTATTAATGCAACCGAGAAAATTCTCCCGACCCCTAACGCCTGACAGCCGGAGGAAATATGCCATTATCCATGTATACTTGCATTAATATTGCGTTCAAGGGGAGATAAAGGGCCGACCACAGCCACAGAGTCAGAGAGAAAGGGAGTCAAAGAATCATTTGGATTGGAGATGGTGTGATTTAAAGTAGACTTGGACTTGTTGACATTAATGCAAAATAAATAAATAAATAAATAAATAAACTTTGAAAGAACAATAAAAAAAGTAAATATGTAATGAGAATATGTTGGAACCGGCAAAGACGCAAACGCGGGTTTGGAAAATTGGGATTATATTGTATTACATTGTTATTCGTACTTGGGCTGTGGGACATCACGCGCCACTAAAGAGTGGTCAAAACTCACAAAAAATTTACAAGGTAGATAAGAAGATGAAAGGAAAATTCCAAGCAATTGCACGTTTCATAACATATACCAAATGCCACACACTGAACACTGAAAGAGAGAGACCCTCAACACGGAAAAAGTCTCTTTTTTTTTTTTTTTGATTGTGGGGTGGAATTGGAAATCAAGAGGAAAGTACGCTCGTCTACACCAGACTGCATTTGGCAGGGTCCTTCCCCTGTCTATTGCTTGCACAAAAGTTCCAAGTCAAACACAAACACAAAACCTCTTTTTCATTTTTTTGTTTTTGAGGGAAAAAAAAAAAAGGAAAAAAGAGGAAGCAGACTTCAGAGCAAAGTCTTTCTTATCTTCTCTCACAAAAAGAAAATGTCCATTTGATCCAATCCCAGGTTTCAGGTTTCTTCATTGTTTCCTTTACTTTTCCCTCTTCTCTAGGCTGCAAGGCTTCTTACTTGAACTATTCTTTGGTTTGGAATGTAAAAGACGGCCAAATGAAATGCCGCTGGGGCTGAGCTGATGATCAACAATCTGCAGCAAAACAAAAAGAAGGCAAACTTTGGATTTGGATCTCGATTTGTTTAAGATGGAATTCCAGGAGGTCGGCTTTGCCGTGGTGCAGGAAGCATGGAATAAGGTGACGCTGCAGGCAGTTGAACTCTCCAACCAAACAAGAGATGTTGTGATTAATAAGGATAGCTTTGCTCAATTCTCAAGCACTATTTCTGACGTTCACAGCCTTCTAATCGCTTTGAGGTTGAGCTCCAAAACACTTGAAGAATCAGATGACAAGGCTTCAGAAGCAACAATCTCTCTATTTCAAACCTTAACCCGACACTTGGAAACCGCTAACGACGTCATCAAACACTACAAGTCCGCAAGCCGTCTTCGCCTTCTTCTTAACTCCCACTTGATGCTTTCCCGGTTCCAAGACATCGCCAAAGATATTGCCAACACCATTTCCTCCTTTCACCTGCTCAATCTTGATATTGCTATCAACCTCAACGCCAAAATGAGTCAGGTGATACACAATTTGAGGGCAATGGAACTGGGGTCCACATCAACAACACAAGCCATTGCTTCAGAGATTGAGACTCTGTTGTCGCGGGACGAGAGGAATAGAGAGCATGCTCACCAGCTTCTAGAGAAGATTGCACAAGCCACTGGGACTAGGTTTAGTGTTTACATGGTGAAAAAAGAGATTCAAGCCTTGAAGCAGGAAAAGGAGGAAATGGAGCAACAAAAGAAGCAGGCTGAAGCACTTCAGCTTTCTCAGTTGATACAGTTGTTGTACAACACAGAAATGGTTAGGAGAGCTGATGAAGAGGAATCAGATTTGTCTACACAAGACCATCAACAGCCATTTAGTTCATTCAGATGCCCATTAACCGACAAGATGATGACGGACCCGGTGGCAATTCTCTGTGGCCACAGCTTCGAGAGGAGTGCAATTCAAGAATATTTTGGCCAAGGAGATAATAGATGCCCAAAATGTGGACGTGAGCTTGAAGCTATGGATCTCACACCCAACCTAGTGCTTCGGAGGTCGATAGATGAGTGGAGGCAAAGAGACGTGGACAAAAAATTTCAAGACGCTGTTCTCAGAATCAAATCTAGCAGCCACTCTATGCAGAAGAAGGCCTTAGATGAGATGCAACATCTTATGGAAATGCCAGAGTATTTAATCAGAGTTGCCGAACAAGGACTCGCATCATCGTTTGTCGAAATCCTCAAAGACAGTAGGTTCAATGCTACATCAGCATTGAAATGCCTCTTTTATCTAGCCAAATATGATGACCATCAAAAGGCAAGAAACAAGATTACGTTTTTTTTTTTTTTTAAAAGTTTATTTGGGTAGTACTTCCATTCCATTTTTCATCTACTAACACCATGAAATTGTGTCTTTATTGTTGCTTTGGATTTTGCAGGAAGCCATTGTCGAAGCAGGAGCTATTCGCCGCATTGTGAAGCACATGTGTATAAGTGGACAAGAATCTGATGCCCTTTCAGTCCTATTGGAGCTGTCACAAAAGGAAATCTTAGTAGACAAAATAGGCGATGCAAAAGACTGCATTCGTCTTTTAGTTTCACTTCTAGAAAACAATAACCTTGAAGTGTCAGAGAAAGCTCAAGCAGTGTTGCGCAACATCTCATCTAACACACATTTTGTTGTCAAGATGGCCGAAGCAGGGCATTTCCAACCATTTGTTGCTCGCTTCAATCAAGGTAAAAAAGGATAACCCATTACAGCTACTCTTGTACACTCTTGTAAGATGCCACTCTTAGACAATCTCTCGAGTTCTTTTTTTTTTTTTTGGTGCTCCAATTATATATTTTCTCTCATGAAGTTTGACATCTTAAATTTTGTACAACAAAGTTCTTTAATTTTCAAAAAAAAAGTGATGACATTGTTGTAATGATAGCATGTGTCATATATGACTTTAAAAATAGCATTGTATTTTAGCATGATTTTCTTATTAGCATACCAAATTTTGACTTTAAACATTCCCTCCTCCCTCTTCTTTTAGGATCCCAAGAGACTAGAGCATGGATGGCTGCAGCCTTGATACAGATGCCTCTCAAGGAGAACAACATTGAGGACTTGAAAGACAAGGAATTCATACACAACTTAATCCAAATGCTCTCTTCAAGCATCCCAGCTCACAAAACTGCTTGCCTCAAATCCATCAAGAAGCTTCTACCACACAACAAGATGGTAAAGTGGCTTCTAAAAGACTCTGTTACGGTACCATATTTGCTCAGTCTCATCTCCTATGCTGGCTCTGATCCAAGCTTGAAACAAGAAGCCGCTGAAATTCTTGCTCTACTTGTTGGAGCTAGTAAGCACTTTGAGCTCCAAAAATATCAGGGCTTACAGGAACTGCAATCAAAGCACAATATTAGTTTACTCTTGCAGCTTGTAGCTAGTGCTGATGGGCAAACCAAGATTCAGTTCTTGCACTTGCTTGTTGAACTTGGATACAAATCAGAGACAGCTCGCAATCTGATACGACTAGATGAGGATGCTATTACACGCCTCTTCTCTTCCATTCGTAGCGACCAGCCTGCTGTCAAGAGATGGGCAATGAAGCTTATACTCTGCATATCTGAAGGCCATCCTGATGGGGTTCCATTGCCACCTCATTCTCCTGAAAAGGAAACTGCCATTAACACCTTGGCAACCATCTTTACCAATTCACCAGACATCGGAGAAAGGTCTTGTGCTGCAGGAATCATAAGTCAGCTCCCCAATGATGATGCTATAATTGACGAAATACTGCGCAGATCAGAAGTGCTGAAGTCCATTCATGAGGTGATTTGCAGCATGGACTGTGAAAATAATGGCAGCATAGCAGCAGCAGCAGCCGCAGCCAGGCCAGATACATGTCTATTAGAAAATTCTCTAGCCGCACTCTTGCGCTACACAGAACCTACCAAGCCCGAACTTCAAAGGCAATTGGGGAAACTTGAACTGTATCCGTCACTTGTTCGTGTCCTATCTAGTGGAAGCTTGCTGGCAAGGCAGCACACAGCCATGGCACTTGCCCAACTATCTCAATCAACCAGGCTAATAGTCTCCGATGGGACCACCATGACAAGTAAATCCAAGCAATTCATTACCCCCTTGCTTTTTTTCACGAAATTCTTCCCGAATAGAGGTGGTTGTTGCTGCATAGCCCCATCAGAGAACACAAGTTTGTGCTTTATTCACGGATCTGCCTGTGCGGCAAGAGACACATTCTGCCTCGTCAAGGTGGATGCAGTGAAGCCACTAGTGCAGACACTGAGCGAGGTGGAATCTGGGGTGGCGGAGGCTGCTCTGATGGCACTTGAGACACTGTTAATAGACCACGCCACACTATCCCGTGCAATATCTGCCATTGTGGATAGCAATGGTTTGGCGGCCTTCCTGCAAGTGTTGGAGAAGGGAACCTCATCTGCCAAAAGCAAAGCTTTAGATGTGTTCCAAAATATCCTCCAACATACACGCATGAGTGATCAAATATTTGAGAGATCAGAAAGGATCCTTATCCAACTTCTTCATGACACTGAACTCAAGAAAAAAGCTGCTTTGGTGCTTAGGCAGATGGGAGTCATTCCAGAGCAATCTTCCTACTTTTAGAATTGAGCCCTTTGTTTTTTGTTTTCTTTTTCCCTCATTCAGTGCATAGAAGTAGAGAATTACATGTACAAAATACAAAGATGTGTGTATATAAGCTACAGCATCAAACCGCGATCGGATGATTAGGGCAAGAAGAAGGAGCAATGTATCTCTACAGGACAAACGCAGCCGAAAAATATTTTGAATTTCCACTCTATGAAGGAAATAGGAACATATATGATGGATTTGTAAAGCATTTACTCCTTCAATGGGAACATTCTAGTTGAAGGCTAAGTCGTCAAGGAATTCCTATGTATGTTTTTTCTTCTTGTTTACCAACTATTTTACTTGTCTTTTGTTTCTTCCTAAGCTATATATCATATATGATAGTACGAAGTTGGAAGTTGAACAACGCTTTATTTTTTTTTTTTATGAAAGTGATCGAGTGCGTATGCATACATACATTGGTTGGTTGCATTGTTTGACCTGGAATCCAAGGTTGTACACTATGAAAGTGAATTTATTGTCCAATGCTTCAAGCTGAAAGTTAAGGAAACGTAGTTTGGTTGCCAAGAAAAACAGAGGGGACAGAGCAAAAAGAGCGTAGGTTTTTGTTTTAAAACTTAGAAAGCCTATAACATGCTTATACGAATTTCCACCAGACTTCGTCCATCATCTTTGTATCTTAATTTTTGCAACTGATACTTCTGTGAGAATGTTTTTATGGGATTTTACTTGGCTATTCAAGTTAATGAACTACCTTAATTGTGTATTCACACTCATAGAAACCAGGTTATGCCAATGATTTGAATTCAGAGATTAATATAGATTGAAAAGATTTAAAGAGAACTTAAAATCTAAATTTAGAGGTTAAAAATCCGCCCTCAACTCTTTCAATCTGGATCAAGACATGTTTTAGACAATGTTATCTCCATGCTTTCTCTTCGAGTCCTTCTCGTTCGATCAATATCCCAAGCCCTACCGTCCTCCACCAAGATCGCCTTAAAGTTGCAGCGCCAAAACATAAAATTAGAAAGATCTTAGTACGGAAATAATGCTACTTCTTTATTTTTTTAAACAACCGTGACTAACGATTCGTAACTATGTTTCATCTAGTATTTCGACAATTTCTTTGTCCTTATAAAACTTTATCCCAATTTTCCTTCTATCTCAATGTCTATAGCATTCGGTAAATTGAGCACATATTTAAACAAGCATAACTACCAATTCGTAGGTATGTTAAGCAAAAATTTCGAATGTTGTAGCTCTTTGATCATATCTTTAAAATTATCAAGTATTATCCTAACTTTTTACTATACTATTTCTGCCTCTCTCTCCAAGATTTTATCCATTGGCTAACCGTATACATATTAGAGTAACCATAACTAATAACTAATAACTTTGTTCAAGCTAAAATTTAGACTATTGTTGTTCTTTTGATCAAATATTTAAAATTATCAAATCTTTATCTTAACTTTTTAACATACTATTTTTGCCCATATCACAAAAGTATAGCCTCTGGCTAACCGAACACTTTTCAAACGACCGTAACTAATAATTTATAGCTATGTTTAAGCAGAAATTTGGGCTATTATTGTGCTTTTGATCGAATATTTAGAACTCTCAAATTTTATCCTAATATTTTATAGGATCATTTTTGCTCCTCTCTCGACAACATTTAGCAAACTGAACACATATTGAAATGACCACAACTAACAATTTATAGCTTTGTTCAGATAAATTTTGGGCCATTATAGCTCTTCTTATTATATTATTACAATTCTCAAATATCATGCCAACTTTTTACTAGACCATTTTTGTTGCTATCTCAAATTTACTAAGAGTATTAAAGACATAATTGGTTCGTTCGGTAGTGTTTGTAAAATAAGTGAAAATAGTTTTATTTTGAAAATAATAATGTTTTTAAGAATTGTGCTGAGTGTGTTTTTAAAATTTTTACCTTGAAAATTGCAAAAATATTGCTAAAAATTCTTAAAACGATATCAAACGGGGCCAATATATTACAAGTACTTTAGGTTAAGATTTGACAAATAAATATTATTTAAAAATATTTTGATCTTGTTTGCTTATAAGAAATGGTACGAATTAAAAAAAAAAGAAAAAAAAAAGGGGATGAAAGAGAAGTACAGTACAATAGTTACACTAAAGCAGCGGTAGAAATGAATAAGCGGACCTTAAAATTAATAGGAAACGGTGCAGGTGATCCAAAAGGGCTTGTTTCTTGAGCCCATGGAGTTGTGGAATACATGAACTGGGCCTTCTGATCGAGAATGAGGCCTTTGGGTGGGTCCCATATGCGAGTGTCTTCGGAAGGGGCGATTTCATGTTGGACTTGGAGCAGAATGGGACGGAGAAGAAAATAAAAAAAAAAAAGAAAAAAAAAAAAGGAGAAGAAGCTGTTCCAAACATTCGATGGGCAGTTGTGTAAGGTGGTTGCAGTTGCACCCGCCACTCCATGCTCTCCAGTCGCAGACGGAGAGCCGTGCGATCGGATTGTCTCATTCAGCGGGTGGTCGTCATGGGCGCAGCAGAACAAGAATCTACTGTAACTCGGAAGAGCCCGCACACAGACAACCAACTGGGATTCAACTCTACTCGGAGATTGAGAGGTTTTTGTTTTGCCGGGCTCCAATTTATTTATTTATTTTTTACATAAGATCCTCAATTAATAAATGAAATTGAGGTGTTGGTTGTTTCAGATTACTGACGGAGACTGTGAGGCAATCGCAGGACGGTTGGGGAGGTTTAAGAGACTGGACTGAAGTTGAGGTATAAATATTGTATAATAAACTCAAATCCATTCTCCTTTGATTACTATTATTATTATGCAAGATTAGATTTTTTCTTTATGTTTATTATATGTACATATATATGACTAGTTGTTCTTTTCTTGGTTGAGAACGATTATATTATCAATAGATACTATTATTGTTAATTGTTATGCCAAAGAAAACACACCAGTCATCCCATAATTAAGCCTAAGAGTTATGGTAACAATAAGACAGTAAAAGCAAATGGACTTGAATCTTTTGTTCCTCCTGGTGATGGATATGAAATATTCCAGGGAGCATGGGTTCTAAAGCCAAGAAGCTCAGAGCCGAAATTTGTTGCCCATTTTGTTGGTGGTATCTTTGTTGGAGCCGCACCTCAGCTCGCCTATCGCTTCTTTCTCGAGCGCCTCTCCCAAAAGTCAGTTTCCATTCATTCTACAGTCTCTTTTCCTCAAATATGCTGCTCTGCTCATGCTACTACAGTGGATGCAACAAGATTCACTGGTTTCAACCTTTTTAAGCAACTAATTAATGATAAACTAACTCAACATTCGTATTGTCAGGGGGGTTCTGGTCATTGCAACACCCTACGCTAGTGGATTCGATTACTTCTTCATTGCGGATGAAGTCCAATTCAAATTTGATAGGTGTTTGCGTTTTCTTAGGGATACGGTGTGTGTATAGATTTTTAATTAGCTCTTTTCTTTTCTTTTTTTTAATAGAGTAAGAAAATCTATAACAAAACTCAAGAAGCTTAATTTTACAGGTTTCTGATCTTCCCACTTTTGGCATTGGCCATTCTTTGGGATCCGTCATCCACCTTTTGATTGGTATGGCTGCTTTTTTTCCCCTTTAACTGCTTACCAGAACACTTATGATTGGTAGCAACTTAGTATATTGTGACTAAACGTATGACCAGGATCAAGATACGCTGTACAAAGAAATGGGAATGTGTTGATGGCATTTAACAACAAGGTATTTCAAATCTGCATGTAGTATTAGTTCCTGCCTAACCTTACTTGGGAGAGAACTGAAATGTATACACATTAGCTCACAAGTCTCCTTTCTGCGAACTTAATGGTCAATACTATCGAGAAGATATTAGTAGGAATTCTTTTTCTTATTTTCCTTTTCCTCATTCAGTTCCTCATAATAAGCAAAAAGGGATTGAGATTGTGAGATATTTCCTCTTTTTATGCATTTTCCATTTATCTTTTCGCCCTTCTCCTTTCTGCCAGCAAATAAATCATTAAACTATAGGCGGAAAAGATCTTGACATGAGAAAAATAACATATTAATTAACATAAAGTTTCTCTAGTAATGTCACAGGAGGCAAGCTCAGCTATTCCTTTGTTCTCACCCATTCTTGTCCCCATCGCACAAAGTATCGGCCCAATTTTGTCACAGATTGCATCATCACCAACAGTACGTCTCGGGGTGAGAATCCAAGTTATCTCAATATTCACTATTCAGAGAGTGTGTATGCACGCGTGTGCACATTAGCAAACTTTCCAACAACTAGCATGTCATTGCATTTTTGTAAATGTGTGATTTCAGTTAATTGCAAGCTAATAGAACGAGGTGGAGTTTCATACATGTATTTTTTAACCAATTTAACCAATTAGAGCCAGTTATGAATTTTCCAGTGCTGTTACTAGCTAGATCTAGGCACAGAACGAATTTACCAGTTAAGAACATCAGTGATTTGTTCTGCAGTCATTGATGTACTTAATTTTTTACTTTGATCAATTTCACTTGACTGTACAACATTTATTTTATTAAGATTATTAGAAAATGTGATTATTTTTCACTTATAACAAGCCTTTTTTTTAATTTTATCAACATTATTAGGAAATGTGATTATTTTTCACTTATAACAGACTTTTACATTTGTGGTAAGTTTGGATTGTATGAAAATTACTTGTTCAAAAAGAAAACGTTAATATAGAACTTTTATAATTCAGCGAAATTAGCATTAGCAGGGTTTGCTTCCTACAGTGTAGATTATGAGTTTTGTCCCCTATCTTGCACAGTTTTAAACTTGAATCTTGCTGTAGAATCTTGAATTTATGTTGATAATAAGCCTATCAATTGGACTCATTATTTTTGTTGGCAAGAAGGTTTACGGTTAACTTTCTTTATGCAAAAGATGTAACGTACTGGAGTTCATTTTGAATGATAGAGAGTAGAGGTACGAAAGCATGTAAAAAATCTTAACCTTGTGCAAATTCTTACAGGCGGAAATGACGTTGAAGCAACTAGGGAACCTTAGCCCTCCCATCATGAAGCAAGTTCTTCCTTTGGTTGAGCAGCTTCCTCCTTTGTACATGGATTTGGTCAAGGGAAGAGAAGATTTTACTCCAAAACCAGAAGAAACTCGTAGACTTGTACGCATAGCCTTTTAACTTATGAATACGACTAAGTGGGTTTTTGTTTAATACACCATTACACATTTTTTTCACCACGTAAAGCCTCTTATATACCTAGTGTTTTTTGTCTGTTTTCCACATTGGTAAAGTGGCATCTTGGGGCGGATCTTCTTTCTATATAGTTTGTCCGTGCCGTCTGACTATCATCTGTATTGTGTACTAGAGGAGTGAGCTTTGAATTGATTTTGTGGGTGTTGGTGCTATTTTTAGGGGCGTGGAAGCAACCAACGTAAAACTAAGACATGATTCTGCATTTTTGCAATTTTTTCCCCTTGAGGTTCATGTTTAATTATGAATGTCTCTTCAGATAAAGTCGTACTACGGCATCTCAAGAAATCTCCTGGTGAAATTCAAAGATGATTCGATTGATGAGACTTCAACGCTAGCGCAGGTGCTTAGTTCAGAATCAGCTATTAGTTCAATGCTTGACATGTCGATCCGGCTCTTGCCTGGAGATCATGGGCTTCCTTTGCAGCAGGTATAGTAGTTAGTTTGACACGCAGAGATTCTTGGATGTTTTGGTGGAGCAGGCATTGTGTAATATGCCCATTTTGCAGGCCATTCCAGATGTTCCACCAGCAATGGCCGACGCAGTAAATCGTGGAAGTGAGTTTTTGGCAAATTTATCTGTAGGTACACCGTGGGAGACCGTCGCCAAAGAAGTTGGGAATACATTAGGCACAGACTCGAGGATCCTTCGTGCAGAGATATCAAAAGACATGGATCTACTTGTGGATGTCATTACGTCATGGATGGCTTCTAATACAGGACAGAAATTTCTGAGGCGGCCATGATGTCTATCAACCTCGTTGAGCAAACATGGATTCCCCCACCAGTCTGTACCGGTAGGAAGGGCTCGCCACATTGTTTAGCACTGTCTGGGTGATTCATAAACTATAATAGACAATCCAACTTTTGATCTTGTTATGTAAATAAATACAACTATAAAAGTATGACCTATACTATTTTACTTTGTATAAACCTGTGTTAAATTCCACATTATTATATATATATGGAGTTCTCATATTTAAACTATACGTTTCCATCAGATTCTATGCCATGATAGACCATTCTCTTTTGTGGGCACCTTATAATTGAACTGATATTCTAGGTCAAAGCCCTATTACCCAATACATGCAAATAGAGAGCTGATATGATCCAAGTCTGAGTTTAGATAGAGAGAGAACCCAAAAAAAAAAAAAAATAAATAAATTAGTTCACTTTTTTTTTTTTCAACACTTCGAAACTATTCATTGGTTGTCGAGTTGGATTTTATTTTATTTTATTTTTATTTCTGCATTTGTGACCCTAGAGGCTATCGATTGATTGATCTTTGTTAAAGATTTGAAGTATATTGTTAAGGACTGTCAAAGTTACGATCTTAAATATCAAAAGTTGAGAGCTTGAGATCCAACTTGCAAATGACAAATAAAGCAGAGTGTATCGATTCAATCTACCTATAAACAAAATTGAGTTAAATTTATGACGTCCATGAACTTTCTTCTCTAAAATTGATTCAAATTGAATTCTGAAACTCATTTGACGTCTCCAGTTTGGTCTCGTCATTTGGACGAAACTGTCACCTTTTTTGCACATGATGAGCAATCTCATAGTTCCACCTTAAAGGAATCAAAGCAACAGTGGAGCTTTTTCGAGGGAGGGAAAAAAAAAACGACGGCGGGGTAAGGAAAACGTTCTAAACCGACTTCAGAACTAGTGTCTTCAATTCAAACCAACAGCCATAATGCTCATTTGCTAGCAGTAGTACTCACTTTATTCATCCAAAGAGAACAGAGAATAGAGAGTGAAAGTAATGATTTGTTACAGCATATAAGAAACTATGCAATGCAAAGTTCACATCCCTCTGACCAAAAAGGATTCCTAAGCTGGCTTAGGCTCTATCCTAGGAAGATCTTCTACTCAGCTCGCCAAGCAGAAAAAAAGAAAGATAAATTGCCTTGTAAGTTCCACAGAAGCAACAACTAATTCCCCGCCATCTAAGATGACAGGATCCTTATCGTATCTGTTGGATATATACATAAGATTGAAAGTGGAATATAATTTTACAACAAACTAGTAAAATTTAGACGCAGAGTTTCAAGGACAACCCGTTGCCATATGTGTTTGCATCTACTCCTCATGATACAGATAAAGGCCAAGGCCAAATCGAGCACATGCCCTGCAGAAAGCCATTTCTTCCGCTGCGGCAACTGGATCAGTGACGTTGCCATCAGTGGCAGAAATTGTTCCCGACGACTCACGATATGCCTGTAACAAAACAATAAATCCAACTCTCGTGACAATGAAATTAAGAAATTCACAACCAGAAAATGTGAAGGAGCAATTGTTATATTTGTTTGACTATGATCATAATGCCCTCATATCATCCCCCATAGCGCCGTAAACGCAAAACTCGTAATGTCTTAGCGACGATGATGCTAATGACACTAAATGATATTCCCCACAAAGAAGCAAAACAAGAAAAGGGTCCGAGGCATGGTTGCCGAAGGGATCATATTCATAACCAAGAATTTCACACGACAACAGAGGATTTGTCTCAACTGCAAAAACTTTCATGAATGGTAAACATATGCTTCCCTTAAATATAACAAAGTGGCAAATGTGGGTTAATGGCCCCCAGCAAAGCAATCCTAAGATTTTCTTTCTTCGCTTGAGTGGAGTCTAGATGGAGCATCAGTGATGAGGTCAAATAAAAAACACGAAGCGATACGGTATTGCTTTGTCTTATGAACAGCCTTTCATTCGTTTTGTTTGTTTGGTGCAGGTAGCTAATGTAGCCTAGCAGGGACATAAATTGATAAAAGAGAGAAGAAGAGATTAACGATGATGAGCAATGAAACCTCTCCATCAGAGCCTCGAATGGTAAGACGGTAGACAACTGTGACAGTCCCACTCTCAGAGTAAATAACATCGCGTATTTCTCCGCACCATCCTTTTGGAAAGAAAAACAAAAGAAAAGAAATCAAATGGAAATCAAAGCAAATACAGCAGTAAAGGTAAAGAGGGAGGTTACAAACCAGGAGCATAGAAGCTCAACATGCGATTAGCGTGATACCAAGGGATACAGAAGGAAGGAGAGGTGGATTTAGGAGAATTAGACTCGATGACGATGTTATCAGGAATTCTCTTGTTGAGATCTCTCAGGATCTCCACCAGCGGACGAGTCATCCAAGAGGAGTGGGCAGTCGAGAATGTCTTGTCAAGAGGAACAAAGTAGTTCGACTGAGGAACACCACCAGGGCTTCCTCCGCCGCCTTTCTTGGAGCTGGAGCTGGAGCTGGAGGCGGAGGCATCACTGCCGCTGCCGTTACTACGGCTGACGGCGCGTGTAATTCTAACACAACTTGTTCTGGCTGTATTGGGGGCTTTGACATTGCCCCTCCATAAACGACTGCTGCTCTGATCCTGAAATTTCAACTGCATCTGCATCTGCATCGCCATCGCCGTTTTCTTTCTTTGCTTCACCAACCCAACCAAAGCCCTTCTTCCTTCACTTTCCTTTCCTTCTTTCCTTTCAATGAAATATATAGGATGTTTTTCCATCTACCCCTACCTAACCAACCTCTGCAAAAAAAAAAAAAAAAAAAAAAGTAAACGCTCTTTCAGTTCCACGTCTGCCTGCCTTTTTTTTTTTGCCCTTTTTTTTCCTTTTTTTACCTACAAATAAAATCACTATCCATTCGATGCCGGTAGTATACGCACATCACACCTTTAACAATTGTTTATCTTTACTAGTTTTTTTTTTAAATGGATATTACATTCTAAATAAAATAATTCAAACATTAGTTCAGACTAAAACTACAAAGGATTTGTAACGTCTAAAAATTTAATTAAGTGTAATTTGATGAAATAGTATGTTTAAGTTATAAAAATTAAGAATAATTGAATTATTTTGTGGTTTTTTTTAATTAATTTTACTTTTAATTATTTGTTAGTTATCTTAATTTTAAAATTTGTTGAAATTACCACCAATGGATTTTAGTATTTTGCTAACTTGTATATACCTTTGATTTATTTCTTTTTATTTCATATCTTAAAATCAAATTTAATAAATAAAAATAAAAATAATTTTTGAGACAAAACAATTGTCAAAATACCAAACAGATCCCCATTCCTCCACTTTGCACACCTCTTTACATGAAAATGCAGCCTTGGAATTCTGAGTTGTTCTCAGAGCCATATGACCTTTATTGCTTCCCTGAAAAGCCGTGAGAAACCACCCCATTGTTTGCCTAAACTATGTGCAAGTGAAACCACCCCTTGTGATTTTCAACCCAAGATAAAAACAGGGCCACCCTCTCATTCTTTCCCCTCACTCTCACTCTCTCATCCTCGTCTCTCTCACTCTTCCTTTTCCCCTCTCCCACGCCTCCTCCTTTTTGACTCTTATTCTCCATTTTCTTCCAGCAACAAGGAACTTATTCAAAGCTCAAGATTTTCAAAGACTTAGCACCATTCTCAGCAAGGATTAGGGTAAGTACTTCAAGAACCCAATCTGATTTCTTCTTCTATCCTTGCTCTAAATTTTAATCCTAATTAACACCTCGATTTTTAGTTGTAATCCATGCTCCATTTTGGAATGAACATGCATGCTTTGATTTTAAACGAATATGTATACCCACAAAAGAACATGTGATTTTGGTGTCAAAATTTGAAAAAAAAAAAAAGTTTTAATTTGTTCTATTATGATCTATTATGTTCTACTATATTTTTTTGTACAATTTTTATGCTATGGGAACTATAAAATAGGTTAACATTGAGCTTTTGAGCTCGCACTAGCTAAGACTCGAAGTCTGAAATTTTTCAGATTTCAACAGATTGACAGGGCAAACTTATGCTTCGGCAGGCCAAATTCAAACGGATCAATAGGCTGAAGTCATACTTTGGCAGGTCAGATTCAAACAATTCAGCAGGTCGGACTCAGGTGGTCAGTAAGCCGAACACCAACAGTTCGACAGGTTGGACCTGAGTGGTAGGTAGGCCGACCAAACTGAGTAAAAAACAATGTTTTTTCATTATTTTTAATCGTCTAATGATAAAAAAGGATTTTGATTTTTGTGACATGATTATATAGACTTTAAAAACACACTAAGGCACCATGAAATAACATACTAATATACAGTACTCTAAGTTAGGTATTGATGTATCCAGTTCACATCTAAGATTGTTCGTAGTTCTTAAGAGCTAATGTGTAATGGACCGAAACTGCGGTGCGTGTGCTATCATGCTGGGCAACGAGGTAGGACTCTAGACCCTCTTTTTTATTGGCCATGATTTTAAAAGAGTTTTGGCCACATCATATTTTTCTGAAAATGTTTTTAAGGAATGACTGTGATATATTTATACAATTATTTTCAGAAGCTATTGAATAATGGAATGATTATAATGAACTGAATAATGAATGTAAATAAGAAAACTCGGTAATATAAGAATCAAGTAATAATATGAGTACTATAAATATTTATTACCGAACAAGTCAAGAACCTTGTTTGGAATGAGACACTAGTGTATGATGCCATGTTCAAAGATTAGGTTGTGCAAAGAGCGACCTTGGGAGTAGGTTTTGAAACCTAGCTGAGCCACTATGGTATAAATTAGTTGGCTTTACACAAGATAAAAATAAACTTGATTATAAGAAATATTTGGACTAGAATGGTAAGCATGTAAATAGTTGAATTTATTTGTTTTTCTTTTACTACTTTTGCTTAAACAGAAATTTTATTTATATAAGTTAATGTTTTCAAAATCTTAATTCTACTGAGCCTTTCGCTCACGGTTTTATTGTTTTAAAATTTCCTCCCCTCCAGGTGTTGCGCAGTATCGCAGCATACTGCACGACTAGGACGCTGCTAATTACATGTGTGCCTGTAGGAGTTTGATTTATTTATCTGTTATTTAATTAAGGCGTGTAGTAGTTGAATATTAATTATTTGGACTGTGGTTTGTATTTTATTTATATCAATATTATGTGTGCACAATGTAGGCCCAATGCGGCCTTCTTGGTCCTGCTGATTTTATATTTTAAATTTAATTTAATCTAGGGGTATTTTATGAAATTGTTTACTAAGACTTAATAAACAGTAATCATTTAAAAAGTTTTAAATTTACCACATTTTCATAAACAACCGAAATATATTTCTTGAATTACAAAATAATTAATTGACGAGTTTAGTTAAATTTTATTTAATTTATTTAAATAAATTGCCACATCATTGTCCGGGTTTGGGTTCGTGACAGGATAAAGCGACTCAACTTGACTATAGACCATAACTGCTAATAGATTCGATTAAAAGGCTCAAAAAAATACTGAGTTCTAATGTGAAAAAGCCAAGAGATATACAACTATTCAAACACTAAAATGGTTCTTTTAAACACATCATCAAAGCCATTGAAAAACTCCAATTGAACAAGATTGAGAGATTGATAGCATTGAGATCTATCACAACACTACAAAGGACAAGAATTCAAAGACTAGCCAAAAAGACTACGTTGGAAGGTGGATAGACCATATCTTTTATTACATCAACAAACAAACAAGACATAGAAAATACACTTAAAAACATTGCCGATTTTACACTAAACTTCAAACAAGTGGGTAAGACCCAAAAAGGCAACAACGTGGACTTAGGTGACGAGCTGACTACCGTCCCAAACGGACAGGGCACCAAGACCCTGCAAAAAATCTGATAGATAGCCAAAATGGACTTCCTTTGCTGCCCACCTCTGCCCACCAGAGAAAATGACATCATGGCTCCATCTCCCCCCCGAGGTCAAACAAACCACGGCGCCAAACGCACCAAATATCGTTATATTATTATCCATTACTCCCGGTATTTCATTTTCATTTCATTTCATTTCATTCATTTACAATCTACCATTTATTCCCTCTTTTCCATTTCATTATATAGCTAAATTATATTTGTTGCGTGGTTCGAATTTGATACGTTTTTTATTTAATTTTTATAAAATGACAAAGAAAAAGACGATTCAATAAGACAATGCAAGTGGGACGAAAAAGAAAAGAGGCAAGGACACCATATAGCATTTGTTCCGTTCTTTATATGATTTATGGAGATTGTGCTATTATTAATAAATGCTCCTACTCCTACTTACCTACCTTCCTTCCACTCCATATCGTTTACCTGATTTTTTTTCCCTCTCGTTTATTTGTAACTCGTTAAAAAAATTACTTGTAATGATCACTTCATTTGTAATTTTTTTTATTGTGTTTTAATTTTTGCTGATGTAATTTTTAGTAACCTGTTTTAAAAAAAAATTACGTGGATTCCGAAAATATTATGGTAGATCACCAATGAAACTTATAACATTTCTATTCTAAACAGAATATAATAAAAGAAAGAAGTAGATATATATAAATGACGATGAATAATGAAACCACGTAATGTTTTCATTCTAAATTCATTTGTTTATTTTGTTTTTGTTTTTTTATATAAACTATGAGTGATTGGTATTTTATAGTGTAGAGTCGAGAATAAACAATCTGACTTTTGTAAAATGTCCCCTGTTTTTATCTGTTATACAGGAAATTTAAAAGAACAAATTTGTATACGCCTCGATGGGTTAATTGTTAGCAGCCAGACATTTGATAAAAACAACTTACCGGTAATTTGGAATAACAGTTGAAACCAATAGCTTCGGTTTGAGAACTATAACGTGTGAAAGTTTTACACTACAACTGATGGTTAGAACCGCTCTCCCAAACAATCTATTAGATATTAAACAAACGATCAAGATGGCAACCATTTTCAAGAGAGGCCACTTCTGTGTGCCTTCGATCTCCATCAGTATACACTTACTGTTATGATCGTACCTTAATGCTGATTCAATGTAAGAATTTTAAGGCAAGACAGACGGAAAGGGAGAGTTTCCCTCTGCTTTCTGCTTGTGCAGCTTCTAAAAATCATTTCAAAATTTGTGTGTATTATGTATAAAATTATCCAATGTCAATTGACAGTTGTCACAGACTCACAACTCAGGAGCATTTAGAGGATTGTTTCCAAGCTTGGAATGGAACATTACTTCCACTTGGCTGCGGAGGCTTTCCAAATCCGTGGCATAATCCTTTTGATCTTCTTCTCCCATCGAAATCAAACCCTTGAGCTGCTTCTTTGTCCTCTCCAAGGCAACATCCAGACCACACGCCTCCTTCAAAACTACTGCCGCTTCTGTTGTTCTCAGTTGCAACACATTCTTAATCGCCGTTAGAGCCTGTTTCAGCAATCAATTATTGCCTATTATCTCCTAATCAATGACTAACAACTAAAAATTTACCCCACCTCATATCATTACCTTTTCCTGGAGATCAAGGTCAGAAGATACTGTTAGATCAATAACAGATTTCAACAGAAGGTCAGAAGATGCTGTTAGATCAACAACAGATTTCAACAGAATGCAACTGCTCAGGAAAGGCACCATGTCTTTATCCATCTTCTCTAACTGGGACTCTGCAAGATTCAGCTCGACACCATTATTGAGGAGCCGCATTCTAGGTGGTCGACAACCCAGCTCGGCAATGCTACGTGAAACAAAAAACTGATACCGATGAGCTTGAATCGCTTATCCAAGGTGCTTTTTAGAGTCTCTCAGGCCGCACTGTAATTGGTTGTTTCTTCGAATCAGGCATTAGCTCGGGTCGGATTCTTTTCACTTGAAAATGGGCTGTTACTCGCTAAAACTAGCCAACAGATGTCAGAAAACTTACTGTCAGATGGAAAACGATCCACCGACGAAGGGTACGACACTTGTCCTCTGCCAATCAAAGTGGCAACCTATAAATATGGTGTATTTATTATATCCAGGCATTCATGATTCTTCTCACCTAATAAACTCTTATTTTTTGTTGAGCAATTTCTGCCTTGAGCGTAAGATAGCCTTGATTAACTAGTCTTTTTTGTCTCTAAAGCGTCTCTCTTTTTGTTGTAAGTCAACTCAAACAGGTAAAGACAAATAGGAAAGAACTAAATACCGTGTACAGCCGTATGTAGTGTTGATCTGCTGCAAAACTCTGGTAAGTATCAACATCACCCACAACAAACACAGCTTTCTTTTGCAATCTAATGTCAGCGCTCGAATTCCCCAGTATGTCCTGTAACAGATATTTGCCCGCTTGATATGTATGAAAAATATCATTGTCATTATTTTGTTTTCTTTTATTGCAAAACAAACAAAGGAAGGAAGAACCTCAAATTGCTTCTCAGCTCTCTCTTTCTTTTCTTAAATGATGAAAAAGAAGCTGAAATTCCTTTTCTCTCTGCTCTCTCTCTATATAGATATATAATATTTATGAAAGACACGTCATTCGCCCTAGTGGTCACCGTTCACCCAGGATCAAGCGGTTCCCGTGAGATAAAGTTGACAGCCAATTTTCGTTTCCTTTACCTTTTTTTATCTATTAACAATAAAATAAAAAAGCCAAAAAGAGAACAACGTCGTTTATACATTTATTTCCTGCTCCCCTTTCCGTTGAAAGTAAAGCTCTCCCAATAATAGACCCTAAACCCCCAAAGACAAAGACAACAAAAACAAGAGAAGAGAAGAGAAGATGGTGAGGCTAACAGCAGACCTAATATGGAAGAGCCCTCATTTCTTCAATGCCGTTACGGAGCGAGAGTTGGATCTTCGGGGTACCCTCCCTAATTTTCTTTAATTTTTTTTTCCTGAAACCTAAAACCCTAATCTCAATTCATTCTCTCACTCTCAGGTAACAAGATTGCCGTAATCGAGAACTTGGGAGCCACTGAGGTTCAAAATTCTATTATGTTTGTTTTGTTTTGGTTTGAAAATTCAATGCATAATGTTGGTTTGTTTGCTTGTTTTCAGGACCAATTTGACACGATTGATTTGTCGGGCAATGAGATTGTAAAGCTCGAAAACTTGCCTTATCTCAATCGGTTGGGTACTCTGCTTATTAACAACAATAGAATCACCCGCATTAATCCTAATATCGGTGGTATGACTTTGAAATTCCCCATGTTCCTTTTCTTTTGTCTTAATGAATTCTGAATGTTAATTATTATTAATTGAGTATATTTAACTTTGTAGAGTTCTTGCCAAAGTTACACAGTTTGGTTCTTACAAACAACAGGCTTGTCAACTTAGCAGAGATAGACCCTCTTGCCTCGCTTCCTAAGCTTCAGTTTCTTGGTCTTTTGGACAACAGCATCACCAAGAAACCCAATTATAGGCTTTACGTCATTCACAAACTCACCTCCCTCAGAGTTCTTGATTTTAAGAAAATCAAAACCAAGGAGAGGCTGGAGGCTAAGACTTTGTTTGCATCCAAACAAGTTGAAGAAGAGGCTAAAAGAGAATCCGCGAAAACCTTCACCCCGGAGGAGACTACTGATGTTGCTGAACCTGCAAAACCCGAAGAAGATACTAACCCCAAAGTCGTTGCACCAACAACTGAGCAAATCACCGCCATTAAGGTATTTTACTCTTTGCATTCTCCATTGAATTGATAATTGCACTAGATTTCAATAGTCTTAGTTGGTGTTATTGGTGATTGTGTAATAGCCTCTTAAACTACTGGCACAAACAGGGAAGAAAAATGTGATATTTTAAACCCTGGTCTTGCAAATTTTGGCGGAAAAAACCACTACTTGATTGAGTTTCTACTCACTCTAATAGCACTTATGGAGCCATTTGCCATGCACAACAGAAGACCCTCTAAAATAAATGACTCTTTGTTGAACCTACACAGCTTAGAACTTTAATAGACGCTTAACACCTTACGTCATGGGACTTGCATTACACACATTATAACTCAGGCACACACTAGCAGCACATGCACGTTCCCCTCCAAACGCTACGACAAAAGACACCTCATCACCTAGTCCCTAAAGCACTCACATACTAACTCACACCCATTGGCATCTGCACACATAGTCACATATCACTAAACTATCACACGCAATCTACAAGGCAATTGGCTCTATTCATATAGACCTCCAACTCTTGCTTGCCGACTTTGTGAAGATTCTGATAAGTCAGCACAGTCCACCACTTTGCCACCTTCTGACAATTTAAGCAAGAAGATTTTTTTTTCTTGAAGACTTCATCTTCACACGCCTGATTCTGTCTTCTCTCAATTTCTAGATATAATCTTGCAGTTAATATTATCAACTCTGCTTTCGACTATTAAATATTTTGATCTTCAAGATCTCTGAACATCCTAGGTCTTGTGGCTTCAGGTTCTAATTTTGATGTGTTATCCTTCCACACATCTGTGTTTAATAATTGAAACGCTCATGTCTACTCTTTAGTAAATTATTGCTTTGTTTGGCTTCTAGGCTGCAATTGTGAATTCTCAGACTCTAGAAGAGGTTGCAAGACTTGAACAGGTGCGTTTTTGGTTTTTGGTTTTTGGTTTTTTTTTTTTTTAAGTAGAAAAGTTTTTATTCATGTGCTTGACTTACTTTCTCTTCTGTGCTTTGCATTGGCAATTTGGCATTATAATGTTGAATTTTTTGTCCAAGCAGGCATTGAAGTTTGGAAAGCTTCCTGCGGACTTCAAACTTTTGGATGATAATGTTCAGTCTGGCAGCATTCAAGGAACAAATGATAGTCAAGTCCAGAATATTGAAAATGAGGCTGATGGTGAACCAAGGGCTGTGGAGGAACAGGGTAAAGATGAATCTGCACCCATGGAACAGGTATTAACATGTTCACCCATGACTTCCAAATTAACACCGACCTCACCCTCAATTTGATTGTACTATCAGAGCTAGAATGACATTTGGTTGGCATCACTTCTACTGTATCAAATTGAAGTTATTGGTGTAGGTGTCATTGCCGCAGATATAGCACTGTAAAAATTAAATTTTGAACGCTAAAACATTATTGTTACCCCGTAGGTGGAGTTTGGAAATTGTAAGAGCCAAGAGGTATGATGTATAAGATCCAACAATTTAAGAGACTAAGTGGTTGCAAAAACCTTAAATTTGTAGAAGTGAGATATGATTCAGTGAGGATGATTTTCTTGATGATGTGATTGCTTTGAAGTATATCATGCTCATTGATTATACCAACCTGTGAGATGTTCGAAGAGCCTGCTGCTGCAGCATGTCAATTCATGTGATTGACTACATCATGAAAAAAAAAAAAAAAAATCTGTTAACAGTTAGTTTACCATTCGGTCCCTGAAAACAGCCATTTTCCAATTTTCCATTGTTTGCAATATGTGCCAAATTGAACTTTAACCTCAATAATGACATTGCACACTTATTTTGTCTTCTTGTCTTTTCTTTTTGTTTGTTTATATGTTGTCCACTTCTTGAACCTGTGATGAGTATATTGCTGAGTTAATTGTGATTGTTGCCCGAAATATGTTGTCCAAATATTAGGAAGACACATTTTTGCGCAAGGTTTGCTGGGTTTATTGTGTTTAAGTTCCATATCTGTTTATTACTAGTCACAAGCCTCTTGCTTTTCTATGCCTTATAGGCATGTATATAACGTACTATTGAGAGTACGTCAATTTTTTTTTTTTTTAGTTAAATTTTAATGCTTGGTATTGTCGCAATAATATTTCGTTGGTTTTGTGCAGGAGTAGACCGGGTTGCGGTTCTGATTGATTGTATTCGCTGTGTTGCCGCCGTGATGGCTAATGGGGCGTGTTATAAAGAGCTCTAAACTCAGACTCATCAATTACTTTATGAGCAGATATATGCCAAGCCTCTTGAAATTCTCATAGGTTCTAACTTGATGCTGATCCCTTTTTCTTTTTTGTTTTTCTTTTCTTGTGTTGTGCGTTAGAGAGGGTGAAACGGGAATTTTAGGGAGTTGAAAGGATGGATTTCGAGTTCTTTCTTCTTCTAGGCTCTTTTTTTTTTTTTTTTTGGCTGAAATCTTTTTTTACGCAGTTAAATGTAACAAGGGATAAATACATAATTATACATTTTAGTTTTCATTATTTGTTAGTTTGTCCTGTTTTTTGAAATTATAAATGTATTTTTTTGAATTTGAAAAGCTTGTTTAAATTTTATCCTTGTAGACTTTTTCGGCCAAAAAAAAAAAATGAAGATAAGATTAAAATATCCTTAATTAAACCTAGTTTTTTTATAAAATATATGTTTATTCTTGAGAAAAAATTTTAAAAGATATTTTAAAATTTAAAAGTTTAAAAACTTAAGATTTTTTTTTGAAATTTAGTGTTTTGTTTTAGGATCTTTTATGTTTTTAATATATAAAATATTTTTCAAAACTATTTATGGGTAATATTTTTTCACCTAATTTTTTTGTTGACGGGGATAAAATTCAATAAGTTTTTAAAATTCATACAATGTCTTTGTAGTTTTTAAAAACAGAAAAACAAATTAAAAAATAGTTAAAATTAAGAGGTACAATTATGTAATAAACCAAATGTAACAATAACAATTTTATACTAGCATTGTTATAGCGTTGTCATAATGAGGTTTGATATGATATATCACTACATGGAGAAAAATATGAGAATATGCGAGAATCTAAACGAGATGCAATTGTGTAATGAACCCAAAGTAACAATAACAATCTTATACTAGGAGGTGTAATTATGTAATTGTGACACCCGTTATTTTTCTAACGGGTATTATGGTAACTAAGAGTCTGTTTGGCTCATAGATTTGAATGAAAAATTTGAATGAAGATTTAAATTTTTATGAGAGAAAATGCTGTAGCAAAATGATTCGAATCGTGATTCGAACTACGAACCAAACGCATCGTAAATTAATTATTAGTATGTCAATTAAAAATGTGTTTCATTTAAAAATTATTTCACATTATTTATTTATACTTATTTTTAAACTTCATATACTTATTTAGCATATTGACTAAAATGCCCTTGAAATTTCTAAATTATTTTGAAAGTGTCATTTGGAATTATATGCCTAAAGTCTCCAAAAAGGCTCATTTTTCTTGTTTTCCTATCTCTTTTTCTTCTTTTCTCTTCTTTCCTCTCATGCCAACTTCTCTCTCTTGTCTTCCTTTTCTTTTCCTTTCTTTTCTTCTCCCTTATTTCTCTTTCACAGTGAGATTAGCAGAGAGAACCCAAAAGAAAACTCAAGCTATTCTTCCACAAAAACCACAAATAATTACTCATAAACTCAAGGATCAAGGAGATTTAAACGCTTTCAAGATCAAATCACAAATTTTCTTCAAGCTTGAAGTAGGAATTTCTAAGCTAAAAACTTTGAATTAAATCTGTGTTTTAGGCTTGAGAAATGACAGAAGTGTATTCTTGATATTTATGGGTAATCATACAACGTTTTTAAAACTTGATTTACATAAATCTTTGATTAAAATGAGTTTTTGAGTTTGTTTTAAAAAATTTTGATTTTTAATTTAGATTTGTTTGTTGAGTATGAAAATTTTGAGAAAAATAATCTATATGTTTTTGAATATGATATTTCATTGTTTTTATACATTCTCTGTGTCCTGAAGTTGACAAAAAGGATTGGATTAAGTTTTAAAGTTTGAAACCTTTAAAATAAAAATATGGAATTTCCAAAAAATTGTTCTATCGGCACGCCGGTGAACAGTACCGACAGGTTGGATGAACAGTGTCGATGAACAGTATCGGTAGGCCGATGAACAATATCAACCTCTTGGCAAAAGAGTTCAAAAATAGTAGTTTTGGTCGGTAGGACGAAAACAATGATTGGTAGGCTGATTGGGCAGTCTAAACTTATATATTTTTCATTGTTTTGTGTCATAAAATGTTTCGAGGATTTCATATAAATGATTATGGTACGCTAATAAGAATAGTTGATAAATCGGTATGATTATGGATTAGGAATTTAGTTAAAGTATGGTTATTTTGCACGTTGTAGGATGACAGAATACTTAGAACTTACATGGTGAGCTTGTTATTGTGAGTTGGAAGTTATCAGCATGGTAATTCGTCAAGAGGTAAGGATTCTATTATTCATCTTTCGTAAGTTTCTATAGAATTAAAATTGGTTATTTTACTACAAGATATATGTACATATGTATGTTGAACTGCTATTATATGAGTATCACATGTGAAACTATGACATGAACTCGTCCTGTATTGTACAGCGAGGAATATATTGATTTGATATATGTTGTTGTAAATTAAGAAGCATGGTTAGGAAAAACTGACTCTATAAATAATGAACGATCATAGAGGAATGGTAAGACTGAAGAGGGCGACGGTTAGGTCCTTGGGCACCCTAAAAGGTGAAATAGGGGGAGGTGATGACGCTTCCTTAGGTCGAAAGTCCCAGAATACACTGTACAAGAATCGACTTGGTGAGGATTTGGAGCTTGGTGTCCCCTCACCGAAACACCCTTGGAATGATTGTAGGGTGGTCAAGCATATCCATTTAGGTTTCGTTAAGTTGAGTAATATGATATTCTAGTGCACGGTAGATATAAATGAGCATAATTGAATCCTGTGTGTATATATATATATGCATGGAAGTTGGTAAGAATAATAATAAGGTATCCACTAGAATTGAACATGATAATATTGATGAATAGTATTGAGAACTAATTAACCATGCATATTTTAATGATAAAAAAGATGAGTAATGCTTTTCTTACTGAGCATGTTGTCACTCATTCTCCTATATTTCTATCTTTTCAAGACTCATAGTGTGTGAAGTGGTGGCAAGAAACATAGTTAAGGAATCATGTAGCTGTGTATTGTTGGATTTGCTTCATTTGATAAGAATGTCCACCATGTTAATGTAAGCATCGAATGTCACTTTCTATGACTGTATTTAAATGTGTTAAGTGTTAGAATGATGATGATGACAGTTTTGTATTATTAAACTAAATGTGCTACATTAAACTTTGGTTTGATTGTTGTTTATATTTTTACTTTGTTTTGAGAGTTTTCATTTAAATCCCAGGCAAATTTCTTTTGATGTCTATTTATATTTTTCTAATCTCTATTTTGTCTATTAAAAACTGTTAACTCCCACTTAAGGGCGTTACAGAATTTTTAGTATCAGAACCTAGGTTCGGTTAACCTAGGAAGTGTAGCACTACTTTAAATATCAATTTTTGATATGGTTTTAAAGTTGAATTTTCAATTGTCATCATCAAAATGAACATTCAGGTTGGTTTATACAATCCAGGAGGATGTAACATAGAAAGGCCCTAGAATGCAAGTATTAATGATTATGTGGGAATGATAATTATATGAAATGAAATTATGCGTAGATTGTTTAAGAGAAATTTTTATAGATACAAAAATTTAAAAGCCTTTAATCTCATAAGACATGGTAGGAATGTAAGGCTTGAGTTATTGATCTCAAGGTTTGGTAGGGCTATGCCAAATACTTCATAATTGATTTAAATCTATGTAGTGATCATGCGTGGACTTGATAGAGTGTTTAAGTCTTGGTAAATTTTCGTGGAGGTTCTATTTATTTGAGTAATATGAGATAAGTTAAGAATTCATGGTATTGAATCTTGAGAGAGATAAACGTTAGTCTTTTGGTCTGTTGAGATTGTGTAAAGGCAAAGAATGCATGAATTTCAAGGTTGGAATATTTTTGTGTCGGTCATTGTATTTAAGTGGTGATATTAGTCCTTCTGAGTAGATGTAACGTGAAAATGTCCAATAAAAGTCTCCTTAAGTAAATCATAATACTTAAGGCACTAGTGATGATTCTGAATCGTTATGATGAAAAGGTCTAACTTTTAGATGTTTTGATGTGAATCTCTTGGTTACTTGAGGTATGGTTGTATGAGAAAATTTAAGATTATATAAGTAGGATTATGAGTATAATAGATGTCCTTAAGTTATAACATTAATGGTCTTTGCTCTTTGATGTGGTCTATGTTGGAAGACAGAAAGTATATTGATTTTGAGGCCAGTTACATTCAAAACCCTTGGTAGTATTAATGACAGATCTATATTAACAGATACTGAGTATTAAGGATAAGATATGAGTGTTTGTATTGTTCAATAATGTTTTGATTAAAACAAATTATTTAAGTTACAAGGGGATTTTGTCGTTATGGAATGATTTGGATAACATTCAGGGGAACTTATGATTTTTATTAAATTGGGTTTTATCATTTATTTTGGTCAATTATGTTTTAATCAGGCTTCGAATTAGGCTTAAGATTTGTATAAGTTAGGTTTCAATGTCATGCTTGTAATTTAACTCGTTCTAAATGTATTTAGGCCTGAAACAACTCGGCTCGTCTTAGTTTAGAACATTTGGGTCTAGTCTAAATCTTGAAATAGTTTGATCCACGCTGTCATTCATACGTGGTCTCTACACGTGTTATTTACAATGGTTCAATCATTGTCTATATATATGTCTACTGTACATAGGGGTTCATTTCTCCGAGCTCACTTTCTCTCTAAACTTGTCATTCTCTATCCAAATTATAAATCCTCTTCCTTCTCTCTAGAACTTCTTCTTTCTCTTTCTAAAAGAAGAAGTAATTCCAGGAATCTGCAACTTCTTGTCTCTACTTTTTTTTTTCTATTTAGTCTTCTTTTATTTCATTATGGACCCAAAGTATCAACACTTGAGAAATATTTCCCATTACCCTCTCAAAAGATTCTCAGAAAGAAATACAAGACTAGGATCACTCGGTTGTAGATTCTTATGTGTTTTGGCATCCTTGGTGATATGAGGATGTTGATAGAGTGGAAGATCCGTCCGAGTGACTTCAGTTAAGATGTTGGTTTACCAGGTATGAGTACCAGCCATAGTGCGATAAAAAGAAGAGCTTGCGCCATCGCAGTCACTTGCAACAAATATGGACGACAAAATTGTAACGGTAAATGTATTTCACTTGGATATGTGTCTATAAATAGAGAGAATAAAATAAAGTTTTGTAGGGATGGACTCTCTAAGGAGAACTTGGATAACCTCCATCCTCCTCTTTAATGTCACCCTAGTGGATATGTTCAAGGTATTATCTTTAAACTTTAGCCTAAATTATATGCAGAAAGACAACGTCTCAGGAATATGGTATTTCAAAATCCTATTTGCCAAATCATAAGGAAATTGGATGGGGAATAAGTCATCACTCTATAAAAGTTTTTTAGTCTTTGTTTATTTGAAATCATTTTAGTTGGTATTTAATAATCTATGTCATTCTTTTACTCAGAATATTTGCTTTTGTGTCCAAAATAATGGTCGATATTAAATTGATACAGTACTTGTTAGTGTCTTGTTTAATTTATGGTTTTCTTTAATATATATATGTATAGAATAAAATATATTATCCTGTCAGACACATCACATGCGGTACTGTAATATATTTGAAATTTTGAAACTTGTCTAGATATTTCAAGGTTTGTGTCTCAAGTTTCAAAAGTTCTATAGTAGTTGTCATTTATATTGATTTTCTAAACTCGGTGTGCATTTGTCAAAAGGTCTGTAGTTGTGTTAGAATGTCTTTTATCAAACCATTCTCAATTGTCAAAAGTTACACAGTTTGAGTCTAAATTTTTCAAAAAGTGTATAAGACTTTTTGTAAACTAACAATCGCTTTTTCTTATTTTCTTAATTGCACAATATTTTATTTAAATCTTTGGATTATCTTTTCGTTATCTACTCGTTTGTCTTTTTAGTCCTTTTACGTATCCCTCATCTTTAAAATCTCATGTAGAACCCCGAGTTTAAATGGAACATACGTAAAGCAATCACTTATATAAACCAAATATGTCTCTCTCTTAATCCACTAAGGAAATAAAGAATGTTTATGTCTTTTGCGGTTCCAGCTCTAGAAAAGATAAAGTCTATCTAGAAGCTGTAAGACACTTAGGGCAAGCTTTAGCACGTAGAAAGATTAACTTGACCTATGAGGGTGATAGTTTAAGATTAATGAGAAATGTGGCAATAGCAGCTAAGTCTAGTGGTGTCAAAGCTCTGAGGATTATTCCTCGACTGTTGGCTGAAGGGAACCTTTGTGGAAAAACAATAGGTAGGGAGAAAAGAGTTTTGAACATCTTTGAACGTCATAAAATCATGATTGATAATTCTAATGCTTTTATAGCCTTACCTGGTGGTCTAAATACACTTGAGGAAATATTCGTAGTTGCTAATAGGCAATTATTAGGCTTTCATTCCAAACTCTTAGGACATTTAAATGAAAATGGTTTTTATGATGGTCTTTTAAAGTTTTTAGATTATGTTATGGCATAAAACTTTATCATAGAATCGAGAAAACAGGTCTTTGTTACTACTTCAATAGTGGAGGAATTACTAGACAAGATGCAAATCACTCATCTGGAGTCCGACACTGCAACATCTAAGCTTAAATGGAAGAAGGAAAGTTGGAAGCGGTTATTTGATTTGAATCTTCATTTATAATCTTTTGGTTTCACCATTGGCGTGTATGTCCATATTTCATGCGTCACGAATAACCGTTTTCCCAACACTCTGTTTTTTTGTGGTATGTTGTTAAAACTTTTAGATTTATTGACCCTAATGCCGAAAGAGCTGATAATACGGAGTACTTGATGCTCTTGAAACGTATCCCATTTAAGGTTTGACCTTTTGTTTGTCAATGTTTTTGTATTCTATAAGCATGCATGATATAGATAGCTGGTATACGGAGCGCCTTATACTCTCAAAATGCATCCATATTATGTTTGTAACGTGTAGTATTCTGTTAATGTTTTGTGGAAGTACCAAAGTCAATTATTGGGATACTCTGTAGAAAATATGAGTATGTTATATGGGTGAAATGTTTGTGTGTCATGAAGGTAGTTGTTTAATGAAAATTTGTCGAGTTGGCTATAATTACGAGATTCCCTCAAATATCTCTATGTATAAGCTTAATGTATGATTTTGAATAAAAGCGCTTGTTATATATTTTATGATTATGTTTTAGTTTATTAGTTGAAACATAAAATCAAACATCTTTGATTTTTTTTTATTCAGAGAGAAAAAGGGAACTCAAGAATGAAGTATACAGAATAACTCTGGTAATTGCCTTAAATGTAATTGTAAATCACAGCCCATGGATTGTAAAAGACTAGATAAAAAAGCTATAATCAGCATATATGCTTTTCTGATCTAATTTCTAAACCATAATACTGTGTTGTAAATTGGAACCTGTTAGAAATACTCTTGTTGAGGGATTTGATGTTTAAAGCATGATTGATATCCTGGGCAAATGAATGTAGATATGGTAACCTACATATGGAGACAAATAACTGAGGGTGTAGAGTCGAAATTAGAATCATTACAGAATTATGATTTTTTTCTAGTATTGTTAGATTTGAAATTTAGAGGACAAAATTTCTTAAAGGGAGTAGAGCTGTGACACCCGTTATTTTCCTAACGGGTATTATGTTAACTAGATTAATTATTAGTGTACTAATTAAAAATTTGTTTCATTTAAAAATTATTTCACAATATTTATTTATACTTATTTTTAAACTTCCTATACTTATTTAGCATATTGACTAAAATGTCTTTGGAACTTCTAAATTATTTCAAAAGTGCCATTTGGCATTATATGCCTAAAGTCTCCAAAGGAGACTCATTTTCCCTGTTTTTCCTATCTCTTTTTCTTTTTTTCTCTTCTTTCCTCTCACGTCAACTTCTCTCTCTCTTTTCTTCCTTCTGTTTTCCTTTCTTTTCTTCTCCCTTATTTCTCTTTCATGGTAAGATTAGCAGAGGGAACCCAAAAGAAAACTCAAGCTATTCTTCCACGAAAACCACAACTAATTACTCACAAACTCAAGGATCAAGGAGATTTAAACGTTTTCAAGATCAATCACAAATTTTCTTCAAGCGTGAGGTAGGAATTTCTAAGCTAAAACCTTTGAATTACATCTATGTTTTGGGCTTGAGAAATGACAAAAATGTGTTCTTAATGTTTGTGGGTAATCATACAGCGTTTTTGAAACTTGATTTACATAGATCTTTGTTTAAAATGAGTTTTTGAGTTAGTTTTGAAAAGTTTTGGTTTTTGGTTTGGATTTGTTTGTTGAGCATGAAAATTTTGAGAAAAATGATCTACATGTGTTTAAATGTGATATTTCATAGTTTTTATACATTTTCTATGTCCTGGAAATTGACAAAAAGGATTGGATTAAGTTTTAAAGTTTGAAACTTTCAAAATAAAAATCTAGAATTTTCAAAAAATAGTTTGTCGGCAGGGCGGTGAACAGTACTGACAGGCTGGATGAATAGTACTAATGAACAGTATCGGCAGGCTGGCGGAGAGTTCAAAAATAACAGTTTTGGTAGGTAGGACAAAAACAGTGATCGATAAGCCAATCGGGCAGTCAAACTCATATATTTTTCATCATTTTGTGTTATAAAATATTTCAAAGATTTCATATAAATGATTATGGCACACTAAAAGGAATACTTAGTAAATTAGTATGATTATAGATTAGGAATTTAGTTAAAAGTATGATTATTTTATATGTCGTAGGATGACGGAGTATTTAGAGCTTACATGATGAGCTTGTTATTGTGAGCTGGAAGTTATCTACATGGGAATTCACTAAGAGGTAGGAATTCTATTGCTTATCTTTTGTGAGTTTTTATGAAATTAAAATTGGTTGTTTTACTACAAGATATATATATATATATATATATGTATGTTGAATTGCTATTATATGAGTATCACATATAAAACTATGACATGAACTCGTTTTGTATTGTACAGCAAGGAATATATGGATTTGACATATGTTGTTGTAAATTGAGAAGCATGGTTAGGAAAAACTGACTCCATAAATAATGAATGATTATGGAGGAATGATAAGATGTAAAGAGGGCGATGGTTACGTTTTTAGGCACGAATATCCTAAAAGGTAAAAAAAGAGAGAGGTGATGATACTCCTTTAGGTCGAAAGTTCCAAACGCACTATATATAAATCGACTTGGTGCGGATCTGGGCCTTAGTGTCTCCTCACCAGAACCCTTGGAATGATTGTAGGGTCGTTAAGCGCGCCCATTTGGGTTTCGTTAAGTTAAGTGATATGATATTCTATTACACGGTAGATATAAATGAGCATAGTTGAATCCTGAAGTAATATGTATGCAACTTGCTAAGAATAATCATAAGGTATCTACCGAAATTGAATATGATAATATTGATGAATAATATTAAGAACTAACTAACTATGCAATTTTTAATGTGACAATGATAAAAACAAAAAGGTCAGTAATGTTTTCCTTACTGAGTATATTGTCGCTCATTCTCCTATATTTTTATCTTTTCAGGACTCACAGTGTATGAGGTGGTCACACGAAACATAATTGAGAAAGCTATGTAGTTGTGTATCGTTGAATTTGCTTCATTTGATAAGAACGTCCATCATGTTAACGTAAGCATTAAATGTTACTTTCTATGACTGTATTTAAATGTGTTGAGGGTTGGAATGATGATGATGATAGTTTTGTATTATTAAACTTAAAGTGCTACATTAAATTTTGGTTTAATTGTTGTTTATATTTTTTACTTTGTTTTGAGAGTTTTCATTTAAGTTCTAGGCAAATTTCTTTTGATGTTTATTTATATTTTCTCATCTCTATTTTATTTATTAAAAACTGTTAACCTCCACTTAAGAGTGTTACAGTAATAAACCCAATGTAACAATAACAATCTTATACAAGCATTATTATAGCGCTGTCATAACGAGGCTTGATATGATATATCGCAATGTGGAGAAAAATATGAGAATGTGCAAGAAAGAATGAATAAATGATTGACTTTTTTTTCTTTGATACAAGAAAAAATGTGGTAATTTCTTTGGAAAAAATCAAATTTAATAATTTCAAAATGTACACTACTAGAGATTCTTGTGAGAGAAGTCCCCGATGAACATAAGACTTGTGAAGGAAAACTTCTTTACCTTGGATGATTGTTTTTAGATTTTTTTTTTTTTTTTTTGCACACTAATACAAATGTTATTAGGAAGTAACGTTGTTTTAGAAGTTTTGTTGTTTGTGTTAAATGTCATTTTTCTCCGTAAGTTAAAACAAAAATCGCTCCCTAAATATAATATAAAAGGGGTATGTTTCATTTTCATAAGAAATAAATGACTTGTCTTGATTCCAAAATATTAAAGGGGCATCCTTTTTCTTTGATGAACCCAAAGTGCAATTCTTTGCCTTCTAATGGTCAAAATGAGTAGTATGTAAACACATGTATTTTGCATAGAGATTCTATTCCTAATTTCCTGGTATGTAAAATGAGTAGCATGTAGACACTCGAGCTGTTTTTACTCGTTGTTTCCACAGTTTTGTCGGTTCATTTGATAAATTGTTCGTGTCGTTGGTTGCACATAATGTTGTTGTAGTTTGTTAAAGATAAAAATTCGTTTGAACACAATGCTGTCGTTTAAAAACTCTTGTCGCTTTTAAAAAGTTGGGAGTGGTGTTGTTTAGGGTTATACAAAAACCGTCCCGCATCTACCAACCGCCGGCGCCGGCGCCCGAGCCCGCCCATCTCGAAAAAAGCGGGTTTGCGTTAGTAACACACTGGCGGGCGGGTTGAACCCGTTTACCAATATATTCAGATGGATGGATTTGGTTTTAAGTTTTTGAAGGCGGGTTCAACCCAAACTCGCCCGCCGATGTATTAAAAAAAAAACCTAAAACTATCTTTTTATTTATAGTATTCTATTATTATATTAAAGCACTTGATTTTGCTCATCATTTCATTTGTAGTATTCTATTATTTTCGAACCCAATGAATAAGCTTTAATATTTATGGACTCTTGACTTTGTTTATCACTTCATCTGTAGTTGATGTTTCTTCTTGCAGTGAATGATTATGTTTTTTAATTTGTACTTTTGAATATAGTCACTGTCTTTAGGCATCAAACTTGCTTGTTGTTGAAAATGTTTTATGTATTATCATCTTATATTTTTTACAAATTTTTTTCACTTAAAAAAAAAGTCCAAAAAATTACATTAGACAATAGTATAGGTCTAAACCGCCTCAACCCGCACACAACTACTCAAAACCAAACCAAAACTACCTGCCATGTGGTGCGCAGTTTGCGGGTTGGTTAGTCGTCAACTCACCATCCAAAAAAACTAAACCACACCCGCTCAAAAACTACCAAACTGCCCGCCCGTTCACCCCTAGTGTTGTCCCCCCGTTAATGCAAGATATGTTGTCGTTTTTCGAAGCCTTCCGTCCCTCCCCTATTGTTCTCGCTTTTTGTAACGAAAACAACGAAACATCCGATGATGAACTGACAAGTCATCAGTTCAGTTTGTGAAACCGGTGGGAACTGAACGCGTATCATGGGAAAGATCCATCCACTCGTGCTCCCATAAATAATCTTTTGTTCCACTTCAGAAACAAAGAAAAAGTAGTAATAATAATAATAATGAACATAAGAATAATCAAACGAAGGATCTTTCTTGAGTAGGATTGTCAATCCTATGATCCAAAGTGAACTTCCAAGGCAAAGATTTGATTATTTTCATCAGACTAGAAAGGAAAAAGAAAGAGAGAGGGAGAGAGAGAAAAAAAGAGTGGAAGGAGCTCCCTCAGAAGAGAGTGAGGTTTATCAACATATTATAATCTCAGACAAGGCTGAAACTTATTTATCAAACACAACTTCAATCACTGGGAGCTCCCTTCCCATCAGAACCAACGCAATTAACACAAAAACCAAAGAAGGATGCGGCGCCCCAAGGCATATGACTACATGCTCATTTCGTCTCCCCTTTTATAGACCCAACCCCCGTGTAACCCTACTTCTTTTCTTTTGTTTATTTATTTATTTATTTTTAGTCATGTTCTGTTAGATTAAAAACAAAACAGTAAACTAGTCCAACAAACATACTTGAAACGAACTTGCGAAATGACCATTATACCTCTAAAATTGATTATTAAATTTTCATCATCATCCCTCAATTACCCATATACACACACACACACACACAACATGAGAAGGATTATGCTATGTTGAGGAATGCCATAATTCAACACCCATGTGAAAAGAATCGGACGGCCAAGATTATCGCAGTTTTTGCGCGGCCGAATTATTGGAAGAGATTTTGTGGAATCGATCACACATGATACTTATAACTTGCACAAGTTTTCGGAACAAAACCAAGCACGTTCCAGGCTTTTATTACCTGACAAGTTATTCTTGTTATACTCCAGCGTTTATCTCCCGTCCCCATTGTCGTCGAAATATGGAATTGTCACTTGTTCCTACGATACTCCCCCGCCTCTACACCTGATAACGCAACGGCAATCACCAAATAGAAGAAATTCTTTGTGGTTTTCAGAGTTTGACAACTTCAATTTGACAAAGACGAATATTAATTTACCATTTGATTGCAAACTCTAGGGTTACAAAAAGGAGGACTGAAGAAACTTATCAAATCTCAACCCAGGCCGAGCTCGAGAGTTTGTACGCCGGAGAAGTTACTAATCCACGAGGAGATATGAGCTATATGCATTCAAGCAAAGAATGAAAGAGTTTTCCTAGTGCTACTCTCATTCGTTTCTAATACTAAGAAGCGAGGCCAAATGCACCATCGAGATGCAAACCTAATTACTCACCGCCTCGCCTCAACCACAAACCAACTTCTGAATCCGAAATCTTACTACCTCTAAAAAACATCATCACAATCACATTATAAAAACAAGGTCAACTTACCATAATCAAGCATCAAGCATCGTCACTTATTTTAATCCACCACATGCACACTAGTTTTTTCACAGCACATCGACTTAAAAACCAACATGAACATAGCAAAAAATTCATAACCGAGCATACAGTGATAATAGAGAAGAGATTAAAGCTTATCCACGAGAGGACAACCATTAACAGAAATAGGGTCGCCGAAGCAAGCTTTTGGGACATAATACGATCTTCATCCAAATTCCGTTGCCGCCGACAGCATCACGCCCGTCTTCCACTGCATCTCTTCAACTGCGGCATTATGTTCATCCTGACAGCACCCTCTCAAACTCGTAGTCTCAGATGACACCACGATTTCCTTCAAGAAAGGAACCCGTTAAGAAACAGTCATTAAAGAAGTTGAGCTGAACTTCAAAAAAGTGTAATCAATACAAATACCTTCTTCTTGTTCTTCATTAAGCTGTAGAAATATCTTGGGCAACACAGGACAAGGAGCAGCGGCAAGCGCAACTCCTTGGGCTGGTGCAGGCATTTTTTGCCCCCATCCTTCTGCACCAGCTTCAGGAAATAGTTGATTGATTGCTATTCAGAGTCACCATAGACGTCACCATCGCTCTCGTACTCATCGAGTGTCCTCATATCGAGCTGGTAACGAAGAATTCCCCCTATCCCACCAAACCCACGGCAGAATTGGGAGCCCTCCTGCGATTTGTTGGTCACAAACTCGAGTGAACACCCGAATTTCCTGTATTCATTAGCAAACCACTCGAGCAATGACATCTTCTCTTGAACCTCCAGGTCAGCATTGCTAGCAGGATCGCGGAAGTTGTTCTGGTCGGTTTCCTGCTCTTTGTTCAAGTGTTTGATCATGATTTCGCCACCAGTGGTGTTCTTCAACATGTACCTATTAATGTCCAAGCTTTCCCACACAATAAGTATTTCAACAGCACCCATCTCCAAAGCTTTCAGTGTGTCATCCACACCGAATACATATTTCCCAGTATCCTGGCTTATCTCCTCAAAGTATTTGCCTATCAATTTCTTCTCCTGTATAAACTTCACATTAGAGAGGATCTCAGATGAGAGCTCAATCGCCTGATTAAATCCATTTTCACCTCCATAAGAAACATCCACCACATTCAATATCTTAGCCTGAAGACGAGGATCAAACATGTCCGACTGACTGAGCTCAGTTTTGAAGTCAGCCGACCCAGCAAGTATCAATCCCGCAACATTGGGCTGACTGGTGGCAGGGTTGATATAAAATTGTGTTGCAAGCTCTGCCGTCTTCCTCACGTAGTTGTGACGCTTCTCCATTCGCAGACGAGCAAAACGCAGCGCTGACTGCCCTCCTCTTCCATGTTTCTTTGGTAGGTCAACGCTGAACTTGTGCAGCACCTCTCGAGTATTACCACTCAGTGTCCCGAAAAGGGTCCCGTTGCCATCCATGACAATAAAACCAAACTTGTCATCAGATTCCAAAAGCTCATTCAGAGCTTCAGTGTGAAACTTGTTGTCACAGAGGTAAAGGGATGCATTAATTGGCCTGAAAGGTTCGAAGTCAATGGTGACCTTCTTTTCCTTGCCATCTTCCGTAACAATTGTCCCTGTATAGAGAACAAGACCATTCGGAGGAACCTTGTTGTAAAGCTTCAGCCTCTGCTGGGCAGATGTAATCGCACCTAGAACAGATTGACGATTGACTCTGCTTTTAATGTTCGAAGCAGTTCCGAATTCATCGCCCAACATCTTAGTGACACGAGATATTTGATCACGTGGAGGCATGATAAGAGAGATCATGCTGGTGCCATTGCCCCTTGCAGCCTCGAGTGCTTTGATCAATTTCTTGATCTTCCAAATCTCGATGTTCCTATCAGTTTCATGACCATCTGCCATTGCAAACTGCTGCTTTACAGAATTCTGCACGAGTCACAGATGATCTGCAGTGCATATATACACAATGAATGTATGAGAGAGAGAGAGGTCACAAACAGAGACAAGGATACAAGCGTTGCCATTTAGCATTTAAATTTGAGGCACACAAGGACACATAGCAATCCATAGCACTGAGTTTTCGATCCTTCCTAAACTCCTATTCCTACACACACACACACACACATGATATGGCTGCACAAACAAACAAACAAATAAATGATGCAAAGATGAGGAATTCATTCCGAAATAAAAAATGTAACAGAAAATCCTGTAACTCTCAACTCTTTGGGTGAAACGGAGTGAATAGAGGGAGAGAGTTGATGAAAAGTCTTGTTGCTCAATTTCAACAATAGACCATAGAACAACAGTTTATTACAAAAATCATCATAATTCTTATTTAAAAAATAATACAAGTTTAAGTAGCTGAGTAAACATTATACAAAAACTGATATTACTAATGCACTCGGTGAGACCAATAAGAAAGTAGGACGGACAACGGATGACTAAGTTGAAGAAAAAAACAAATCTTTGGCGCAATAAACGCTCGCTTAGATAGGAATGGCTGTAACAACCAATTGTTAAGAAGATATTGAGATCAAACTGAAAAGAATTGATTAAGAATGAATATTTTCCCATAAATATTAACATCGGATAGAAAGTAACAGAAAGTAACAAATCGGAGATGACAACACCCAAAATCGACCATGCCTTAATAACTACGAAATTATGGATTTCAATATGCATACATAACTAAATAAATAAGTAATTCTAACAGATATTCCGCAAAAAATTAATAATAATAATAATAAAAAATCCTAATGGTTAAGGCAGAAGCGAGCATCGAGGAATTAATTATAAATTATAAAACAAAAGAGAAAAGAAACGGGGAGAATCGGAGAAAAACCTCAAAGAGAGAGAAAGAGAGCACACAACACGAAACTGCGATAGCAGTGGATGGATTGCGTCCCGACTCCCCTAATTTACATTTACACTTGTATTTATATTTTTTTATTTATTAAATAAAAATAAAAATAAAAATCACTTTGTATGGCGGTGATACATCATCAATCATAACCCTAACACGGCTCTCTCATAGAAATGGGCTAATGGGCGGCCTCAATGTTGGCCCATATACATACAAAAAAAAAAAAAATGAAAAAATTATAACACGTGTCCAAATTATTATTATAAAATTAAAATCTAACATCTTATTTAAAATATCTTAAAAATATCTTTAATAATATAGTAATTATCTTAATGATATTACATATTGTACTATATAATTACATATAAATAATGTTAATGATATCATTATAAGACATTTGTAGAATTTTTACAAATTATAGTCATATTTTAATTCAATAAACATAATTAGGCCAATTGTCTTATTAACCTATACAAAATTTGTTTTAAAAATAGGTTAATGAGACAATTGGCCCAATTACGTTTATTGAATTGAAATATGACTCTAATTTATAAAAATTTTACAAATGTCTCATAATGATATCATTAAAATTATTTATATGTAATTATATAGTAAAATACATAATATCATTAAGATAATTACTATATCATTAAGGACATTTTTAAGATATTTTGAATATTGTGCTAGGTTTTAATTTTATAACAATAATTTAGACATGTATTGTAATTTTTTTGTTAAAAAATGGTAAATAGCTTAAGGTTGAGGAATCCTTCACTTTGAATACTGTGATAATTTAGTCTTTAAATTAATTTAATGAGCTAAAATAATTCCTAAACTTTAATATTATAACAATTTGATCTTTAAATTAATTTGGTCCTCAAATAAAGTACGTGTACTTTTAACATTGTGATAATTTAGTCCTTAAATTAATTTAATGAGCTAAAATAGTCCCTAAACTTTTAATATTATGACAATTTAGTCGTTAAATTAATTTATTAGTAGGTGTGACTAATAAATAGATTGATTTTCCTATTAAAAATTAATTTAAGGACTATCTTAATCTATTAAATTAATTTAAAAGCTAAACTATCACAAAATTAAAAATTTAAGGACTATTTAAGTTTATTAACTTAGTTGAAAGACAAAATTATTACGATATATAAAATTAAGAGATTTTTAGAGCTATTAAAAAAAAAAGGGAAAGTGAACAAAATAAAAACAGCAAAGACAGGGTGACAGACAGTAGAGGAGGGTTTGGGATTTAGGGCTTTTGAGGGAGAGAGGGAGGGAGGGAGAAGAAGATTAAGGAAGGATTGATGATGGAAATGGAATTGGTGAGAGTAGTGGAGATGGAAGGCAAAGGGAGAGGCTTAGTGGCGTCGCAGCCGCTGAGAGGCGGCCAAATAATCCTGAAAGAGTCTCCTTTACTCCTCTACTCAGCTTTTCCTCTCAATCATGTTCATTCTTCCTATTCCTATTGTGGCCATTGCTTCAAAACGCTCTCTTTCTCCTCCTCCAAATGCTCTGGCTGTCTGGAGGTGTTCTGCAGCCCCCATTGCTTGCATTCACACTCTCCCTCGGGATGGGCTTGCCAAACACTCCTCCGCTTCCGCCACGCTCTCTCCCCGCCTACAACTTCAACTTCAAGTTTGGAGCTTCACCAACAGGCTCGCTTCCTGGTCGCCGCCTACAACTTGGCTATCAACTCCCCATCCCAATTTCAAAAACTCCTCTCTCTTCATGGCTCCCCTGCCCCCGACTCCTCTTCCGCCGCCCCTTTCCTCCATCCTCTCCTCTCTCCTCCGCCGCATACGCATTTCTCCGTCGAGATCTCTGCGGCTCTGCTGGCCAAGGACAAGCTCAACGCCTTCGGCCTCATGGAGCCTTTCTCCCCCGACGACACTGGTAAAAATAATACCAGGTCGGTGAGAGCGTACGGGATCTACCCCAACGCCTCTCTGTTCAACCACGACTGCCTTCCCAACGCCTGCCGCTTCGACTACGTGGACAGCCCCGCCTTTACCATTTCCAACACGGAGATCACCGTCCGCATGATCCACGATGTGCCAGCTGGGAGGGAGATCTGCATCAGTTATTTCCCTGTGAATCTTACTTATAAGAGCAGGCAGAGGAGGTTGATGGAGGACTACGGCTTTGCTTGCCATTGCGATCGTTGCAAGGTCGAAGCCAATTGGTCTGACCAAGAAGAAGACGACGACGACGACAATCTTATTGCCGAACAAGAAGAAGAAGAAGAAGAAGACAATGTTAATATGGAAGAGGAATCAGAGAATGCTAGTATGGAAGAGGAAGATTGTTCGTTCCCACACGCGTATTTCTTCGTAAGATACATGTGTGATCGGAACAACTGCTGGGGAACTCTTGCTCCTTTACCACCTTCCTCACAATCTCATTCAAAATTGCAATCTTCTTCTTCCGATGATGATGATGTTGTGATGGAGTGCCATGTGTGCGGCAATCTTCAAGCTCAGAAAGGCCAACGCTGATTTATTTGCTTCTTCTTGTAAGTAAGCCTAAACACCCTGCTTCTTGGTGGTACAAGTTACACCACGACTCAAGTTATGGTATAGAGTTTCTTCTTTTTATTTGTTGCATTATGGTTGTGGTTAAATTCAAACTCAAACTCAAACTCACTGGTTTGAAAAGCAGAATGCGGATTGTTCATCAACGTGAACTGAACGAGCTCAGCAAGTTGTTTTGTTATATTTATCTCTACGTATGTGGACTGGAGTTATGGACTGTGCTACCGTGCAATAGAAATAGTAATTCATTCCGTAGTTCATGCATGAAGTTGTAAGTTGTAACTTAATATGATTTTGTTAGATGGTGAGCAATTATATTTATAATTTATGTTTTTTTTTTTTCTTTTTTCATTCGTTTTGTCAACCAGATGAGATAATCTTGGCTTTCCGCATCACTAGTAGCTACGAGCTAGATGGCTAATTTCTCTGACCCTCTTCTTAATCGTATCATCTGATTCAGAGACAGTGTTTTAGGGAATATAGAACGTCTCGAGTCTAACATGTGGCGCTGGAGTGGTGAAATTCAATCTGGCCAACAATTCATAACTTTCGTTCTTGCTGTGCTGTGCTCGCTTCTCGAAGATGCTGTTGGATTTCAGTACAACACAGCACCGCATCTAGTCTAGGGATGGTAATATTTGTGGCTGGTGTTTGCGTTGAAATGGAAACTGAATGCCATTTCCTACCAGTAAGTAGCAAGTGGTAACGCCATGACCACCATTATCACTACTCACTGGTATTCGTTAATTGGCATTAGTAGTAGATGTGGAAAAAAAACTAAGGAACAAAAAATGAAAGGAAAGTGCCGATACATCAAAATATCAGGTTTGAATTGAGTGAAATGGAGGCACCAAAACCTAAATTCTAATATGTTTTCCTTCGATTTGCACACACAAACTGGAATTGAAAAACAAGAAAGAAAAAGAACACGGCGATTTATCGAGGTTCGGTCAGACTCTTGCCTATGTCCTTGTGAACTCTCCTCTAGGAATTCGCTTTGCATTTTTATTGATCAGTGTATGAGATTACAACTCTACGGCACTCAGTTCTCTCTCAAACCTCGGTTTTATTGAGCAAATTACAGAGAGAATCCCTGAGAAAAATTCCCTTTCTCACCCTTCACTCGCGCTCGCCAATTCTCTCTCTCTAACTCTGTTTTTTTTTCTCGAGAACAAGATTAACTCTCTAACTACTAAAACTCTCAGTCTAGATACATATATATATGACACCTATAACCGACCAACCATTACATAGTGACACATCAGCATAGGCCTTATACAATGTACATAATTACAAACAATGACATTAAATGACTGAACCCAAAACGACTTGTATCCTTCCTTGAGTTGTACATTAATGCTGCTTGAACTGAATCTCTGAATTACTGCTTATATAAGAACTGATATCACAACAATTTGGGTACTGGGTACGCTTGTATATTTAGAATTGAGTGAAATCCCCTTTCTCTCCCTCTTTTAAGGGCTCATTGGCGGAAAGAGTGAGTGAGGGGGAGAGGTAATAATTAATCGTCAAACGATTTTGGAGTTGTTGTTTTCATAAACTAGTGCTGTTTGTTTATCGTTTGAATTTTTGTCGTTTCATTTCCAAATTGTCGTTGGTTTCATCTCCCTTCTAGAGGTCATGTCGTTTTTTTTTTTTGGTATTGTTGTCGTTAGTTGGCGATGCTACCATGTTTTTTGCAAAATATTTGCGCTCTTGTTCGGAATCCGGCCATTGAACAAACTGTGCATCTAATCTAATCCACGTCCACCCCGAAGAAAGGAAAATCAAATCAAATTAGTTTAGAAACACACAAGATAGAGGCGAAAACACCCACTATATAGAGTAAATGAGATTTGAGAAACAGAAGAAAGAGACGTCGGAGGAACATCAAAGATGCATGCAAGGAGAGAAGGAGGTGTTGGAAAATAATTTTTATGTGGGCCTACATATGTAATTAAATGTGTTATTTAATGCTATCTTAAGGTAAAGCCTAAATGAAAGTGATATAATTAAAATAAAGTTAAAAGACTTTTTGGTATTAAAATAATGTATGGGTTATTTTTATTAATATTATATGTGTAGATATCAATTTGTAATTTTCAGATTTTATGATAGGCAAAACTGAAAATACACTAAAATAACTAAAGTTATTTATACTGGTTATGGTCCCCAATCTAGACGCACGTATCATTTTTCTTGTTTTCTCTGAAATCCCATATTTAAAGAAAATCTCAAGGTGTGTGTGTTGGATTGGAAGGCAATAACCCAAAACAATCCAAGATTATGAATCAAGGCACGCTTCCATAATCTCCAATTATTTCTCTTAATGATTTGACATGAACGATCCTAGAACAATTTGGTTACAAGTGACATCAAAGGGGTTTCATGTTAAGTCATTGAGAAAATTTTTTTCAAAATTTTTGGTTGAATTGTTCATAAAATTACGTTACTGCATTCATGCATATGCATATGTGTGTTTAGTATGATTCGGTTATTGATATATGTATATATATGAATCAACAATGTATTCGTTTTTTGGTTTTCCAAGAAAGAATCTTGTTTGTTTGTTTACTGTGGACATTAAAGTTTACTGTTTCTTGAATCAAGGCTGTCATTTGTTTAATTATTATTAAAAAAATCTCACGAATGTGTATTCTATATTCACGCACGATTTCAACGAAATCGTTTCTCAAAGGCTTTAGTAACCCGAAGGATTACCGGCGGCAAACTCATTGCCGCTGGCAAAGGAAATTAGCCAAGACTCTCAGGCCTCACCGGAAAGGAAAATTCGCTGCCTCTGGCTGCAACGGAGCATGAAGTCGGCGACCAAAAGCCAATGAATAAGCAGATAAAAAAAAAAGAAAAGAAAAGAAAGAGGGCGGCTATTCTTGGTTTTCACCGGCAACATGCTGTTTCACCGCCGGCGCTAGCCTTCTCTGGACATGGCCGTTAGGTCTAGTCGGCGAGCAAAGTAGCGGCAACCGGTGAAGTTTCTTTGGCGGTTGGCGGCCCAAGGGTCGTGACCCCTAGGCGTGAGATTGTTCTAGGCTTCGACCCAGAACTGGCATCTGGTTACACGGGCCAATAAAGCCCATGACCAGATGGAACCCAGGGGCTCAACTCCTGGGCCGGTGACCAGCATCGAAAAAAAAAAAAGGGGGGAGGGGGGGCGTTGCTTTGTTACAGGGGTCCAAGTGGTCCATACGGCCAATGACCGGATAGAAACTCAAGGGCTCAACCCCTAGGTGACCCGAATTAAAAAAAAAAAAAAAAAGTGGGAGCTGGGGTTAGGACCGGGTTGGGTCAACCTGACCCGGTCCACTGTTGACCCGGTTAGGGTCAATGGTCTAGTCAACGGTCAACATTGACTTTGATCGGTTGACTTTTTGACTATTTTTTTTGTGCAACTTTAAAATTCAAATTGTGTTTTTAGATTATTAATATTATCAAATTAATTAATTGAACCAATAAGCTACCAAAGTAGCCTCTTTTGTGGATATTAATTAATTTGTGATATTAAGAAGGTTGTGTGAATTTAATTCATGCGAATATTAATCGGCCCAAAGGAAGTTTAATATTTGACAAAATTAAATTCATACCTATGGTGATAAATATGTAACAATTATATAGTTATTTTTGGCGTGTGAATAATAAGTAGATCCAAAGATTAGCTTATTATTTGACATAATTTATTGTTAATATTTGATCTCTACACCAAGAATATCACTTACAAGTTAATATTTATGTCCAAAGACTAAATATTAATGTTGTCGCAGGTTTCTTATGATGGGGTTAACCTTTTTTTTTTTATTTATTGGTTGTTTTATGTGAACTCTTATGTAAATATGTGATTTTGTTCTTTGTTTAGCTATAGCATCATCTTCATCAATATCTGCAAGTGTTAATTCCATTTCTATGCTAAATGGGACTAACTTCAAGGATTGGAAAGAGAATGTGTTGATCGTTCTTGGTTGCCTTGATCTGGACTTAGCCATAAAGGTTGAACTTCCCACAATTATAGATTCTAGTTCCGCTGAGGATAAAAAGGAACTTGAAAGATGGGATCGTTCTAACCGAATTAGTCTGATGATCATTAAGAGAGGCATTCCAGAAGTCTTCAGGGGCACTGTGCCTAATGAGGTCACTACAGCCAAGAGTTTCCTTAAGGCCATTTCTAAACGGTAACATCGAAGAAACGATCTATATGGTGTAGCCAGAAAACTTTGAGTTGGGAGGCCCAAAGAAGATAGTTTGCAAATTAAAGAAATCCATCTATGGGCTTAAGCAAGCTTCTCATCAATGGTATTACAAATTTCATCAAGTGATAGTCTCATTCGGTTTCGAGATGAACGCTGTGGATGATTGTATCTACCATAAGTTCAGTGGGAGTAAGTGTATTTTCTTGGTATTGTATGTTGATGACATACTACTTACCACCAATGATATAGGCTTATTGCACAATACTAAGAGATTTCTATCAAACAAATTTGAAATGAAAGATCTTGGTGACGCCTCTTTTGTGTTAGGAATTAAAATACACCGAGATCGCTTTCGGGGTATTCTTAGGTTATCACAAAAGAGCTATATCGAAAAAGTGCTTAAAAGATTTGGCATGCAGGATTGTAAACCAGGAGATACCCCTGTGGCTAAAGGAGATAAATTCAGTTTAAGTCAGTGTCCTAAGAATGACCTTGAGGTCAAGGAAATGGAAAAGATCCTATATGCATCAGCTGTTGGGAGTCTAATGTATGCTCAAGTTTGTACTCGTCCAGATATAGCATACATTGTTAGATTGTTGGGCAGATATTTGAGTAACCTAGGAATAGATTATTGGAAAGCAGCCAAACAGGTTATCCGATATTTACAGAGAACAAAAAATCACATGCTTACATATAGAAGGTCAGACCAACTCGAGATCATTGGTTATTCAGATTTGGATTTTGCTGCATGTCAAAATAGTTGTCGATCCACTTTGGGTTGTATTTATTTGCTTGCTGGAGGAGCTATTTCTTGGAGTAGTGCTAAGCAGTCACTCATAGCTTCTTCCACTATGGAGGCAGAATTTATAGCATGTTATGAGGCATCCAATCATAGAATATGGCTGCGAAACTTTGTCACTAGGCTGCGAATTGTGAAAAGTATAGAAAGACCACTTAAGTTGTTTTGTGACAATAAATCTGCAGTCTTATATTCCAACAACAACAGGAGCTCTTCAAAGTCAAAGCATATAGAGATTAAGTTTCTTGTTGTTAAAGAAAGAGTTGAGAGTGGTAAGGTGTCTATAGAGCATATTAGTACAAACTCTATGATAGCGGATCCGCTTACAAAAAGGGCTTACACCCAAGGTCTTTCATGAGCACACTGCTCATATGGGTGTTCAGTTACTTGATGATATGCAGTTTTAATGGGAGTTTGCATTTAAATGCTAATTTTCTTTGTATATAGACATTTTATGTTTGTATATGTTTTTTGTAGAAATAAAGAATACAGTTCCCTTACACTCTGATTTTAGTACGGTTTTGATCTCATTGAGGTATAAGGTAGGACTAGTTGAAAATAGACATGTTTAGATCACTTTGCATGTAATATCCATGCTACACATCGATACTTGATCTATGTCATTTGGTTATATCGATATACGTAATCATTGATGGGTCTAGTCACGTTATATTTTTGACAAGGACTGCTTTGGTTCTATGTTGGTATGATCAATGGACGAAATTGTTCAGGAATACCCTTATATATGATAGCAAAAGTTGAGCTCACTAAAGTTAACACATTTTTGCAAAAAAACATATGTGGCACAAGTGGGAGATTGTTGGAAAATAATTTTTATGTGAGCCTACATATGTAATTAAATGTGTTATTTAATGTTATTTTAAGGTAAATCCTAAATGAAAGTGATTTAATTAAAATAAAGTTAAAAGGCTTTTGGGTATTAAAATAATGTATAAGTTATTTTTATTAATATTATATGTGTAGATACCAATTTGTAATTTTCAGATTTTATAATGGGTAAAACTAAAAATACACTAAAATAACTAAAGTTATTTATACTGGTTATGGTCCCCAATCCAGACGCACATATCATTTTTTCTGTTTTCTCTAAAATCTCATCTTCAAAGAAAATCTCAAGGAGTGCGTGTTAGATTGGAAGGCAATAACCCAAAACAATCCAAGATCATGAATCAAGGCACGCTTCCGTAATCTAGAATTATTTCTCTTAATGATTTGACATGAACGATCTTGGAACAATTTGGTTTAATTCGTTCCTTACAGGAGGGTCTTTCTCGTTTATGACTTCTTTCATCATTTTTCTTCTTTCAAATGTAACCCTCCTTAATATTTTTTTCTCATTGCCTGGTTGAAATAATATCTTTTCATAAACGTTCCTATCTAAACTTTTTTATTTTAAAACCTTCTCAAACAAATACTCTTAGCGTATACATATATATAAAAGACAATTCATTTCTGGTTTGATGCAGAAGGTTTGCGTTTCTGGTTTTGGAGTTGGGGTACACATTTCTTCCTGGTAAGTTAACAAAAATTAATGCTTAAATTGTAACTGAAGTTTTAAGTCTAAAGGTTATAACATGTGAGAGCTTTAAATTGTGGTAACTTTTTTGTTTTTTATTGTAGTTATTAAGAGTTTTACAGTTGAAACTGAAGTGTTAAACGAAAACTAATGTGTGTTGTAATTGGTAAATGGACGAGCGGTATTTGTGGAAGGACACACAAAGGTAAAAGAGCAAACTTTTTAAAGCATACATGAGACACATTAGTTGTACTTGTAGAGATACATGATACAAGAGTTGAATGTAGACATAATTTGAATAATTGTAGGATGAATAGAGGAGAAGGGACCTAGTCTGGAAGTTGAATAATTTGACTTGATATTTCATAAGAAGATATGAAAGCGCGTTCGCATTGGCGTTGCAAACTTAACAACCATTTACTACTAGTCGCCGTCAACCCATTCTCAGTTGTTACTTCTCGTACTACAATTCTACATTACGCCTAATTTCTTCCTCCTTTTTCTATTTCCACCACTCACGTTCCTTTTTTTTTTTTTTTTGACATAAAAAAGAAGAAGAAAACAGCATATAACTAGCTTAGATTAAAAAATGTATATATATATATATATAACGAAGAACGGAAGGACTTTTATTATTTCTTGCTGTGTTCCTGTTCGATATCAATTCCTTTCTTCCATTTTTCCAACTTTGAAATTATTAAAAGCGACAATGAGAAATTAGTGTTAGGTTTACGGGACGATAATGAATCTCTTACCACATCATTAATTTGCTCCTCAAATCGCTTCTACCAATTTTAATTAAATCTTAAGATCAAATTAGCAGGTTAATGCTAAATTTTAGCAATTGACCTCAACTCTATCTTTTGAGCTAAATTTGACGCGTATAGCAAGGGAGTCTGACAAAATAAAAGAAACCAAAAGAAGTCTGACAAAAAGACCCAAATGTTTAATCTGAGTATAAACTGGCACGTGGGAGGAATGTTTAATCTTCCAAATGTTTAATGCATGTATGTAAACAGTATATATGTTTAATAATTAACTGGAAAAGACAACCCTCTATTCACATGTGAAGCATGCCTTTACCCTTGTTTCCGTTGTATTAAACGACATCCTTTTTTTGTTTTTGTCTTCCCATGATTGACCTTCCAGTTCCAGCAGGAAAAAAGAAAATTTAAAAAAAAAAGAAGAGGATATAAAGTTCATTAAAAATCAATTGAAAGAAGTTAGCTAGATCAATTATCAATTAAAAAGGAAGGAAGTTTTAACCCAAAAAAAAAAAGAAGAAGAAAGTATGTTAGCCCAAAAACAAAAAGAAAAAAAAAAAAAAAAAAAACAAAACAAAAACACGGCAAGAAACTGAGGACGCAGTGTTGTGAAAAACAACAATTTGGTCGTCATAGTTGTTTTTTTGTTTTGACCGTCGTTCGTCCCTTTCCTACAAGTTTCTTGCGACTGACTTTGAGTTTTTGTACATATGAATATATCATTCTATATAATATTTATATCTTTTGACCGATCCATAAAGCGTGATCAAATATCAACGCACGAACGCACTATATACATATTGTATTATAATATATATATACACACAAGTTTACGACGTACCAAAATTATATATAAGTGTTCCACCCATCTAAATTATTAACCGGCCAAACGCCTTCATCTCCTCTATTACCCATTTTTTCCTTCAGTTTTGCTCCTCATTCAACACTATTTGATATCCACTTGCAATTTATTCTTTTCATTTGATATTGGTTCTTTATTTTGTTATTTTTCCTAAAAAAGAAACAAAGAAAGAAAGAAAGAAAGTTGGGAGGAATCATGAAAAGCGAGCAAAGGAGATCAGGAGGAGAGATTAATGCAGAGAATACATGGAGCATTGGAAGCACGACCAGTGTTAATAGCAACACGAGTAGTGTTGTTGGATCACCAGGTAATTTCAGCGGTCCGCTCACGACTAGTACCGGCTTAAGTTCGACGATAATGAACACAAGTTTGTCGAACAACGCCAAGCTCACCCACCACCTCCCAATTAACATATCGGGATCGGGTAAAGACAAGGACGATAATGAGGATGCGTACGTGGAGATCACTCTCGACATCCGTGACGACTCGGTGGCAGTCCACAGCGTTCAGGGGGGGAGCGGAGAGGAAGATCAAGAGCTGGCTCTCCTGACGAAGAAGACTCTTGAGGAGGCCACCTCCAAGTCCAGGTCGGGCTCCAGCTCCTTCCGAAGCACCTCCTCCCGTGTCCTCAATCATTTCTCTCAGGAGCTCAAGAGACTTGCCAAGAGACCCTCGGTAAGTCGCTTTGATCGTTCCAAATCGGCAGCCACGCACGCTCTCAAAGGTCTCAAGTTCATCACCACCAAGAAGGGAGGCTCTGACTGGCCCCATGTTGAGAAGCGCTTCAATGACCTTACTGCCAACTCCAACGGCCTTCTCCACTCCTCTCTCTTTGGCGAATGCATTGGTACGTCTTGCATATGTTTACCTTACCCTTTTTCATTCTCAATATCACTTAAAATTCATAATTAATTCGTCTCAACCGCCCGGGTGGACACGTCCAGGAATGAACAAGGAGTCGAAGGAATTTGCGGGAGAGCTTTTCAGAGCGCTGGGTAGGAGGCGGAACATTCACGGGGACTCAATTAACAAGGCACAGCTCCAAGAGTTTTGGGGACAAATCTCCGACGAAAGCTTTGATTCCAGACTCCAAACTTTCTTCGACATGTACTTCTATTAATTATTAACTAGAGAGAGAGAGAGTGTGTGTCTCATATAATTCCAATACTTTTCCTTAGTCTTGCCAACTCCGCCTTTAATTTGTTTAATATTTCCTTTTAATTATACATAACGCGCATGCAGGGTGGACAAAGACGCCGACGGAAGAATCACAGAAGAGGAGGTTAGAGAGGTAATTTTAAAATTGATAATTTGCACGCAAGTAATTAATATTTTTATGTTGAATGCCAATTAATGCAGGTAAGTAATTTGTGTTGCAGATTATTAGCCTGAGTGCTTCCGCCAACAAACTCTCCAACATTCAGAAACAGGCTGACGAATACGCAGCTCTCATCATGGAAGAACTAGACCCCGATAATCACGGATACATCATGGTACTTCCTTATAATTAATTATTCAAAACCATATTATTACGAATTAATTAATGTGTGTCTCTCTCGCTAGCTTATAATTGTTTAACTAATATTATCCTTCTGTTGCTCAACATAATTATAAATGTATTGATTATAGGTCCAAAACCTGGAAACGCTATTGCTTCAAGCCCCGAACCAATCGGTGAGGGTGAGCGACAGCAGGGTTCTGAGTCAGTTACTGAGCCAGAGGCTGAAGCCGACTCAGGAGAGCAACGTCCTAAGGAGATCCTGCGACAGGCTTAAGTACTTTTTGTTGGACAATTGGCAGAGGCTGTGGGTTCTTATGCTCTGGCTTGGGATTGTTTCTGCTCTGTTTGCCTACAAGTTTGAGCAGTACAGGAACAAGGCTGCTTTTGAGGTGATGGGCTATTGCGTTTGTGTCGCCAAAGGCGGCGCTGAGACTCTCAAGTTCAACATGGCTCTAATTCTTCTCCCCGTTTGCCGCAACACCATCACTTGGCTCAGAAACAAGACCAAATTAGGCGCTGTCGTTCCCTTTGACGACAACCTTAATTTCCACAAGGTTATTGCGGCGGGGATTGTTGTCGGGGTGGGACTCCATGTGGGGACGCATTTGACGTGCGATTTCCCGCGGATTCTGAGCGCAACAGAGGAGGAGTACGAGCCTATGAAGCCTTACTTTGGGGAGGAACAACCGGAAAGCTACTGGTGGTTTGTGAAGGGAGTGGAGGGAGTGACTGGCATTATAATGGTGGTGTTGATGGCCATAGCCTTCACTCTGGCTACTCCGTGGTTTAGGCGAAACAAGCTCACCCTTCCAGAGGTTCTAAAGAAGCTCAGTGGTTTCAATGCCTTCTGGTATTCACACCACCTCTTTGTCATCGTCTACGCTCTCCTCATTGTCCATGGCATTAAACTCTACCTCACTAAGACATGGTATCAAAAGACGGTTAGTAAATGATGTTACTTTACTAATTAATTCAAGTTCCTTTTGAAAGTTGAATATTTCTACTTACTATTTCTCCATGGGTCGGATTGCAGACATGGATGTATTTGGCAGTGCCGGTTTGCCTATATGCTTGTGAACGCTTGATCAGAGCTTTTAGATCAAGCGTCAAACCCGTTAAGATTCTCAAGGTTTGTACGTAGCTAGCTAAGAAGCTACTACTTCTGGCAATATTTAACAATAATATATTACTAGTTACATATAATATATAATTCATGATCAATATCACATATATAACTTGATGATATGATAATTATCTCCTATATGTTTATACTGAACAAATATATGTATATATATATATATATATGTGGGTGTAGGTTGCTGTTTATCCGGGAAATGTGCTGACACTGCACATGACAAAGCCACAGGGATTCAAATACAAAAGTGGGCAGTACATGTTTGTCAACTGCGCTGCAGTATCTCCCTTCGAATGGTATTGTTTTAATTTAAAATAACCAATCAATTATTAATATAAGTTACTATGAACGTCAATTAATATTAATAATTACAAGTTGTATGCGTGCATGTTTGATGGAAATGCTGCAGGCATCCGTTTTCAATTACTTCAGCACCTGGAGATGACTACTTGAGCGTTCACATTCGGACGCTAGGTGACTGGACACACCAGCTCAAAACTGTTTTCTCGGAGGTAATTATTTACAATTAGTTTAATTAATTGGATGTGTTTTGCAATTCTATTTAGTTATAATTATGCTAAATAAAATTAATGTGTATGCATGAATTAGGTTTGTAAGCCTCCGGCTGCTGGGAAGAGCGGACTGCTGAGAGCAGACATAGAGCAATTAGGAGAATCAGGGTCACAAGGAAATATCAACTTTCCCAAGATTCTGATAGACGGTCCATACGGAGCTCCAGCGCAGGACTACAAGAAGTATGAGGTGGTTTTGCTGGTGGGGCTGGGGATCGGAGCAACTCCGATGATAAGCATAATGAAGGACATAATAGGAAACATAAAAATGGAAGAGGAATCAATAATGGTGAAGAGCAACAACAGATTATCGTCGTCAGGGTTCAGGACAAGAAAAGCCTACTACTACTGGGTGACGAGAGAACAAGGTTCGTTCGAGTGGTTCAAAGGGATTCTAAATGAAGTGGCCGAGATTGACGAGAAGGGTGTGATTGAACTCCACAACTATTGCACAAGCGTGTACGAGGAAGGAGATGCCCGGTCGGCGCTGATAACAATGCTTCAATCGCTTCACCATGCGAAGAATGGGGTGGATGTGGTTTCAGGAACAAGAGTAAAGTCCCACTTTGCAAAGCCGAATTGGCGGCAAGTTTACAAGAGGATTGCTCTTCAACATCCACACTCGAGGGTTGGCGTTTTCTACTGTGGGGCACCTGCACTCACCAAGGAGCTCAGACAATTGGCCACCGACTTTTCTCACAAGACATCCACTAAGTTTGAATTCCACAAGGAGAACTTTTGAGTAGTAATTACATTTATTATTGATTGTACGTATGCAAGAGCTACAAGTGCTTTAAATGGATAGCATGGCAACGGCTCGCCAGGACTCGCCTGAACACCAAAATACTTGTTTAATCTTGCATTCATATTGATTCTTTCTATATTTATATAGTGTAAATTAATTTGCACATTTGTGTATGTCGAAATGATGTACGTACTTAAAAGTTTAACTTTACTATCTCCTTTCCTTTCCTTTCCTTTCCTTTCCCTTCTAGTAAAAATAAAAAAAGAAAACCTTTACGATTTCCAACTATTTCTTTTATTAACAAAATATCTATTCTTGCCTTGATGGGGTTGGGGCCGGTCGCTATGTATAGTTGTCATGATCTGCAACCAACTCTCAAAACAATTTACAAGCATTGCGTTTGAAATACGTATGCAAAAAGTTTCATATTATGCGTCTTGTCGACAATCGACATCACTTGTCAAAATCACAAAGTTGAATGAAGGTAGTATTTGCTAATTCATAAGTGGTGAAAAGTGTCCCATCTTCATATTGGTAGGAGGATTAGTTAAAGTCATATTTGGAGCTAAGCAACGACTTAGCTACTGCCTATTGAGCAGTCCACACTTGGCGTTATTAAGAGATTTTTCAACGCCGTAATGCATTTGGCATTTGGCATTCGGCATTTCAGATGAGATACTAAAATAATAACTTGTTTGCAAATTCAAACCTTTTTGCTCTCTGTCTGGTGAGCGAGCGGTCATTGAACAACGAGTGAGATTGCTGGGCTATGTCGTATAATGTAATCGTGATGTCATACGTGATGGTGGTGGAATTAGTGCAAAACGCACTCGGTTTGGAGTTAGAGGCCAAAGTCTTCAACTTTAACCCTCATTCATCGGTGGAATATGGCCCACAATCCACATATACACTAACAAGTGCCATCACTAGTCAAAAAAAAAAAAAACATAATCCCCTATAAATTAGTGTTCAGGGATCAACACCAAAGATAGGACCCCTTGTTTGGTAAAACACAAGTATATTGAGAGATAGGACTAGGAGAAATTAATTGATACATTTTAGTACATTTTCATCCAATTAATACATTTTCATCCTTGTTCATAGAATGCCTTGAATCACCAGCTGCTACACTCTTTGGTGGCGCCTGGTTACCCTAAAGCTTCAGTCGTTTGGCCGAGCATACGCTGAAGAGGTTGGTCGAGCATGACCTCGAGTTCGACTCTTGTTGCACTTTTTAATGACTAAAAATGTTGAAATTAATCCAATACATAGGTTAATATATTAAATAAATATGTATTAAAGGCTATCAAATAAGATTGCCCAATTAAAAGTGATTAATTTAAGTTTTGGGCTTTTAATTTATCATTAAATGTGGTCTCCTATGTGTGGAGACCAAAATATAGTTACTGATGTTATGATGGGCTAATTGGTAATTAAGAATAACCGTTAGGATTTAACAGTTATATAAAGAGGTTGCAGTCCTCAAGTCAATACGTACGTTATTTATCTATTACCTATCTACAGATAAATTATAAAGGCATACTTTAAAAGAGGACTTACGTATCAGTCTTGGAAGATCCTCAACATACAGACTAAAGAATCACATTCAATCTATGGATTCAGGTTAGCTTCTGCATTTAATTAATTATCTTGATGATTTGACATGAATGATCTTGGGTGATAATGGTTTTCATCACAATATTTTGTTCTAACAAGTTATATCTAGAGCCTTTTCATGGTAAATCATTGAGAATTTTTAGATGTGATTCTCATATGAAAATTCTCAAATTTAACAATCTATGGTTTCTTTAAAATTGTTGAATTTGAGAACAATTATTTAGTAAATTTTTTAGTTTAATATTTTATGGAATACAGTATGCGGTTTTATATATGAATATATGTGCATTAATATAATTATGTTGATAGTTGAATCGGAACCATATATTCATATATTCAATTTTGATACATATGTGTAGGTTTTATAATATATGGTGTTTTTTTTTTTTTGTATATAATATACAAGTTTGGTTTTATATATTGAAGAGATTCAACCGGTGGTACCCTTACCACTGCCGGCGAAGGACTGAGGGGCCGCACTAGAAAGAGGGAGCCGCGGCTAGAGCAAGGAGAGCGGCGGGTGTTGGCCGCCTCATAAAGGAAGCTAAAAAAAAGGGCAAAAGGGTTGATTCGCTAGCCGTAGGCCCAGCCAACGTCGGCGTTGGCTCCCTTTGGCGGCAGCCACTAGGGCATCGACCGAAGAAGCAACCGCAGCCATCCGGCCACAACATAGGGAGTTGACAGCTGCCTAATCTTTTCCCTAGGGTCGAAGGACCCTAGGGTATCTATGTGTGTTCTAGGCCGAAGCCCAGAACAAGTGCAACATTACACGGGCTTGGTTGGGCCCATGACCGGTTATAACCCAGAGGTTAAACCCCTGGGTTACCAAATTATATATAAAAAAAAAGGAAACTAAGGCATTCACAAGCCTAGTTGGGCCCATGATTGGTTGTAACCCAGGAGTTAAACTGTGACGACCCGTCTTTTCGACCGTCACTAAACTTTCTTTAAACATCGTTCTTGATACAGTAATCTTACTTACTTAGTAAGAAAATACTGAATTACAAAAAATTTTCTTAAACATTTAACATTCTTTAAAATGTAATTAAAACTGTTGCGACCTTTGTCGCCATTCCAGTTGAGACTTCGCTCAACCTTTGTCTTTAAAACAATTTCAAACCGTTTCTTAAAATTGAATAAGAAACATTTACTAAATCATAGCTTAAAACATCACTTAATAATTTTATAACACATTTAGTATGAGGGATCGTAAAACCTTTGAGGACATTTCTTAAAACTCTGATTTTCTTAAAAAGCTTGAAAACACTATATTATATAGTGTAAAACCTTTTCTTTGCTCGCAGAAGCAAACTGTAGTGGTATCCATTCTCACATGTCGCATCTGCCCTTTTGCAGTACCCAGCTCTTCTAACGGGTCCTACTGGTCACCCATATATTACCTACAACGTGAAAAACTTTTTATGAGCTTACGCTCAGTAAGTTGAAACATAAACTCACAAAGCATTTAAACATACTTTAAAACTATTATCATAAAAACCTTTCTGTGAAACATTTTTCATAAACGTACTTTATAAACATTCTTCATAAAACGTTTCTAAAACATTCCTCATAAACGTTTTCATAACACGTTTGAAATGCTGATAAAACGTTTCTCATAAACGTTTTCATAAAACATTTAACATCAATCCTTAGAATGCATTTCATAAAGCATCCTTTATAAACCTTTTCTTAAAAACATGAAAATGTTTTCCATAAACATTTATCATAAAACATTCCTCAGAATGTTTTTCATAACATACAAATGTTTTCATAAAAATTTAACATAAATATTCTCAATATATTTTTCTTAACCATTTAACATACAACTTTGTAATAGGGAATACAAGCAAACTCATAATGCATGATTCCAATTATGCTCAATTATGTACCTTCAATTATGAGCATTTTATGAATATTCTTTTCTTACTTTAACTTACTATTTCTGTTTCGTAACTTTCTTTATCTTGCTTTAACTTTCCATCCTTGTCGTTATCTTTCCTGATCTTTCATTTTTCCTTACCTTGCTTTGGTGTTCGTACCAACTCATTAATCATGAGATCATTAACATGATGCTTCCCTTGTGGAGGACTTGAGACCATCGATCACGTGATCAAGTACCTCACATCTTAAAGGTTAACTTTAACTTTACGTTCAATACCTCATAACACAGAGGCTGGTACGACACTTTTCTTTTTATCCTTACTTTACCTTCTTATTATCTTTTGTGAGTATGTCAGATGCAGTCACATTATACGCAAACACACTTGCAATTTATACTTATACTGTAAAATTTATTGCATAATAAATGCAACTCATTTCGTAATATATGCATCATGTAATGCAACCATCTTTTGCAAGTCATAACATGTATTCTAACACTTATTGCATAACATATGCAATATATAATGCAATCATATTTCGAAACTTAACTTAATGCATAACAAACGCATTATAAAACTTATAACTTAAATTATAAAGTATTACGCATTGTCAAAAATGCAAAACATACTTTAAATACTTTTAAATCATAACTTGAACTTTTAAAATTTATACATATTAAATGCAATTACACTTTTAAACATAAACGTTGTAAATACATTGCAAACTTGATCTATACTGTAAAATTTTTTACATAATTAATGCAAACATACTTTTAGAAACAATTTATATAACCATTGTAAACACATTTACAATCATATAAATAAGCATTTGAAAACTATTTACTTCATGCTGTAGGTGAGATCTGAACTTACTAGTCTATAGCTCTAGTGTTTTCTATTCCTTTCCTGTCTCATTCCTTTCCCGTCCATTAGTCGGCTTTTGTGTCTTGATCATACGATAGCCAACTCATTAATTAACTTCCTTATTATCAATCCACTCGATTGATAATAAAACATAAACATTAAACATCCATTGTTAAATCTCTTGTCACACATGACGGTCACATTACTTAACGTATTACGGAATATTTTTCGTCTAAGAACGTTATGCTAAATCGGAGTGTTCGGCTCCGTTCTAGCCATTTTTGTAAAAATAACGATTTTGTCCTTGGCGGGTTTTTCGTCCATTTCATAACTTAACCAAACTCATTACTTAACTTTAACATTCCGTTACATACATAATATGGAAAAATTATCACTAAGAAACATTTTTTGACATCGGGCATTTCGGGTCCATTTTGGCCATTTTTCATAAAATAATCATTTTGCCCTTGGTCTCATTTTCCTTCATTCATTTATTGACTGAACTTTAAATCCTTAAAACTTAGCATCTATCACAATGCATTATAATAAAATACATACTATAGGCAAGATTGCCACTTACTTGGACTCCGAGCTACGAGGGTCTGATTGTACTTTGCTGTATCAACAGTATGTGAAGCATCCTCTATGGTGCTCCTCGAGCGACCATACATGGCTAGGAATGCTTCCTAGAGATCATACATTCTTGAACATGTCATTTTGGACTCCGATACTGCTATTTGAATCGCCTTGATTCGTGTACAGTCGACACCGAATGATTTTCACCGGAGTAGAATTAGCTCGAACGGAGGTCATCGTTGCATTTAGAGCATTGAAACGAGTCAGTAGGTGGTCTCGAATCGTCGATCGGAGGTCCAGATCGTAAACTCCTAATTTGACAGTTAACCGCCGTTGATCGGCGGTTGACCGCCGTCACGTGGCTCCGTTGGCAGCTGGGCTTAAGCCTACCCCCCTTAAATCGACCCTTCTGAGTTGATTGGTGGGGTCAATTTCACTTAATTTGGCCTCCAACCACTCGAATCAAGAGTGGAATTCTCGGCCACAATCGGCAGCTCGATCTCATGTTCACGGCGGAGCTGCCGTGAAATTGGCCTAGGGGAAATGTTCCCCGTGGTCTTCTGAGCAATTCCCCCATGGTGGGGTTGCTCGATTTTTCCTGGAACGGCGGCTCCACCTCGCCCATGGCGGCGCTAGGTGGCGGTGGCCGTCTATGCTCTTTTGGGGCTCGTTGGCCAAAATTGAGAGAGGCAAAACGTCCCCCGCACCTCTTTGACTGTTTTGGGCCCTCTAATTTGGCTCCAAGGTGGCGGGATGGTGGAGTTCGAACTCCTCACGACGACGCGACATCGGCCCTCATCGATCTCCGGCTGCCGGCGTTGGAACGTGCAATTGGGCGAGGGGTTTCACTCCTCGTCGCCATCTGAAGCTTTTGGCACCGGCGATGTAACTCACCGCCGTCGGGAACGACGATTCCCAAGGTGGCTCGATGGTAGAGATAGGGCGGCTCCGACGAGGCTCTTTCAGCTGGAATTAAGCTGGGAACTTGGTACCTTCTTGTTCCTCTCATCACCCTGAGTCCATAGACATCAAAATCACCTCGATTGGTGGTCGGACGGCAAAGATATCAGCTTGGGAAAAATGGGTCTCACCGCCACTTTGGGTGACCCATAAGCCCTCCTCCGGTCGTGTTTTGGGCTGCTCAGCACACCGTTGAGCTCAGCTCATCGAGAGCTTTCCAACGGTGTGGGAGGTGTCGAAAACGAAGCTCAAAATCTCAAATTTATTTTTTGTGAGGAGAGAGAAAGTAGAGAGAGAAAGAGCTGAAATTCATCCAAATTTTCCTTTTTTTTCTTTTTTTTTTCTCTTTACTTTTATATAAAAAGTGTGGTCTACACTTTTTACATAGTCCAATTCTATACTGTGTGACTTTACAATAGTCCAATTCTTACATTGCATTACTTTTACAATGTAATTTACATACTGCATAATTTCATAAGTGTATTTTTCTTACACTGTATTATTTCAATACCGTATAATTTTCATGTTATTATACAGTACTTTTCCTTAAATCACGTTTTTCTTCTCAATGTAATCCTTAATTTAATGAATTTTAATGCATTAAAATTTTGGGTTGTTACATAAACCCCCTGGGTGACCCTTTATCAAAAAAGCCAGGGGAGGGGGAGGTAAAGGGGGACTAGGTTAGGATTTGGGTTGGGTCCACCCGAACCAACCAGGTTGACCAGTCACTTTGACTTATTGACTTTGACCTAGTTAACTTTTGACCAAAATTTTTTTATTTTTTATTTTAATTTTCATCAATTTTGATGCAATTTTAAACACAAATATTGGTATTATATATATATATATATTTTGAGATAAATTAATTAAAGTAACATGTCACCAAAGTGGCCTCTTTTATGAAAATTAATTTGTTTCAAATGTAAACGGTTGTGTTCATACAACTTATGTAAATATTGGCTGGCCCAAAAGAAGGCCATATTTGACAGCATTGCATGTACACCTGTGGTGATAAACACGTGATGATTTTTAGTTTTACATGTGAATAAGAAATCAACCTAAAGAAAGATTTATTGTTTGACTGTTCTTATTGTCAGTGTTTGGTTACTACACTACGATATCACTTACAAGTTAATATTTCTGTCCAAAAACTAGATATTAATAGAGTGCCCGATATCTTGAGTTGGGGTTACCTTTGTTTGAATTTATTATTGTTATTTTTGGATTCTTATGTGAGCTTTTCTTTTTGGCTTTGTTTGTTTTGTTCTCTGTTTCAGCTATTTGTTCTGCCTCTAACATTACTACCAACATCAATTCAATTCCTATGCTAAATGGTAGCAACTTCAAATCATGGCAAGAGAACTTCCTTATAGTTCTTGGAGTTATGGATCTCGACCTTACATTAAAGGTTCCTTCTCCTGCACCTCTTACAGATAAAAGTTCCTCTGATAAAAATAAGGATATAGAAAGGTAAGAAAAGTCAAATCGCGTGTGTATGATGACCATGAAGAAGGCCATTCTAGAAGCATTCAGGAGCACTATATCGGAACGATAAAGATAGCCACAGAGTTCCTTGAGGACAATGAGAAGAGATTTTTCAAAAATGAAAAGACTAAAACAAGTACACTTTTGGCAAGCCTCATCTCAATGAGATATAAAGGTAAAGGGTACATCAGAGAGTACATCATAGAGATGTCTCATCTTGCTTCAAAACAAAGAGCACTTAAGTTTGACCTTTCTGAGGACTTATTAGTGCATTTGGTTCTTATATCTCGTCTTGCACAATTCAGTCAGTTTAAGATGAGCTATAACTGCCAAAAAGAGACTTGGTCTCTTAATGAGCTCATCTTACATTGTGTGGAAGAAGAGGAAAGGTTGAAGCAGGAAAAGATAAAAAGTGCTCACTTGGCTAATACTTTCAAGGACAAAGGGAAGAAAAGAAAGAAGGATAAGGAAGCTACAGTTATGGCATCTTAAAAGAAACAACAAAAGAGACCGATTGATTTAGAAGGTACGGGTTGTTTCTTCTATGGAGCAAAAGGACATAAGAAGAAGCATTGCATCAATTATCACGCTAGGCATGCCAGGAAAGGTATGCTTCTTAATTTAGTTTGTTCATAAGTTAATTTAACTTTGGTACCTGAACACACTTGGTGGATAGATTCTGGTGCAACCACTTACATCAATGTGTCTAGGGAGGGTTGTCTAAGATGTCAAGAGCCAAATGATAATGAAAGATGCATCTACGTGGGCGATGGCAAGAAGGTCGAAGTTGAAGCAATAAGAAAATTTAGATTATTGTTAAAAACTGGATTTTATTTAGATCTTAATGAGACATTTATTATACCGTCTTTTAGATGGTATTTGATTTCTATTTTTGCTTTGGACAAATCTGGTTATTTTTGTTCATTTAGAAATGAAAATTTTAGTTTGTTTCATGATTCAAAATAGGTTGGATCTTATTCTTTATAAGGTTATGATAATCTTTATTTACTTCATACAATTGCTTCATTTAATGAATCCCTGCAATTATGTACCAAGGTATAAAGAGAAAATTATAGGTTGGATCTAATTCTTTATCAGGTTATGATAATCTTTATTTACTTGATACAATTGCTTCATTTAATGAATCCCTGCAATTAGGTACTAAGGTATAAAGAGAAAATTAACCAATGAGAATTTAGCTGCATTATGACATAAGAGATTGAGTCATATCTCCAGAAGGAGAATAGAGAGACTTGTGTCAGAAAAAATTCTCGACCCCTTTGACTTTACATATTTTGATATTTGTGTTAACTGTATTAAGGCCAAACAAACCAATAAAAGGGGATTTAAAGTCAACAAAACTTTGGACGTCTTAGAACTTATACATATAGATATTTGTGAGCTATTTCCTACGGTTTCTTAGAATGATCAACAATATTTTATAACTTTCATAGATGATTTTTCCAGATATGGCTACATATATCTAATTCATGAAAAATCACAGTCACTAGATGTGTTTAAAAATTATAATGCAGAAGTTGAAAACCAACTCAACAAAAGGATTAAAAGCGTTAGATCTGACCGTGGTGGTGAGTATTATGGTAGATATGACGGTTTAGGTGAACAATGTTCATGACCGTTTGCTAAGTTCCTAGAGGAAAATGATATCATCCTACTGTACACTATGTCAGGTTCACCCACTATGAATGGTATTGCTGAAAGACGAAACAAGATGCTTAAGGACATGTTGAGGAGTATGATTTCTCATTCTACCTTACTAGAATCACTCTAGGAAGAAGCATTTAAGACTGTAGCATATATTCTTAATAGGGTTCCAACTAAAGTAACTACCAAAACCCCTTACGAACTTTAGACGGGCAAGAAGCCTAGTTTAAAGCATTTGCATGTTTGGGGATGTCTAGCTGAGGCAAGGCCTTATAGGCCTAATGAAAGGAAACTAGACTCAAGGACTATGAGTTGTTATTTCATTGAATACTTTGAAAGATCCAAGGGGTACAAGTTTTATGATCCCACAACTAAGTCAATTTTTAAGACAAAAAATGCCTGGTCCTTTGAGGATGTCCAGTTTGCAGGGGGAGATAAGGTTAGAGACTTTGTCCTTGAAGAGAAATATGTTGATACTTCCATAGCTGTTATTGACATTGATCAGGTTCCTATTCTTGACATTGTTCAAGAAGCATACCCAAATCAAGACAATGTCAGAGAACCTCCCTTTCTAGAAATTGTTCCAGAAGAACAAACTCTATCACCCCAAGAACCTATGCCATTAAGGAGATCCACTAAAGAAAGGAGAAGTGCAGTGCTAGATGATTACATTGTATTTCTCCAAGAACATGAGTTCGATATTTTTGTAGTGGAAGATGATCTAATCAACTTCTGTCAAGCCATGGAAAGTTCTAGATCTCAAGAGTGGATTAATGCCATGAATGAGGAGATAGAGTCTAAAAAGGACAATGATGTTTGGGATCTTATCCAATTGCCTAAAGGAGCGAAACCCATTAGTTGCAAATGGATATTTAAGACCAAAAGGGATTCCAAAGGCGATATAGAGAGGTATAAGGCTCCTCTTGTCGCTAAAGGCTTTGCACAGAAAGATGGCATTTACTATAAAGAGACTTTTTCTTCGGTTTCTTCGAAAGACTCTTTTAGGATTATAATAGCATTAATGGTGCATTTTGATCTTGAGCTTTATCAGATGAATGCTAAGACTGCGTTTCTCAATGGCGGCATTGATGAAACAATTTATATGATGCAACCAGAAAATTTTGTGTCGGCAGATGCAAAGAAGATGGTTTGCAAATTAAAGAAATCCATCTATGGGCTTAAGCAAGCTTCTCGTCAGTGATATTACAAATTTCATTAGGTTATCATCTCGTTCAATTTTGAGATGAATGTGGTTGATGATTGTATATACCACAAGTTCAGTGGGAGTAAGTGTAACAACCTAATATTTTAATGCATTGAAAATGCATTAAATTAAGGATTATATTAAGAAGAAAAATACAATTTAAGGAAAAATACTGTATAATAACATGAAAATTATACGGTATTAAAAATAATACAGTGTAAGGAATTACACTGATGAAAATATGCAACATACAAATTACACTGCAAAAGTAATGTAGTGTAAGAATTGGACTGTTTAAGGTCACGCAGTACAAAATTAGACTGCGAAGACCACAAAATTTTTATATAAAAGTAAAGAGAGAGAAAAAGAAAAAAAAAAGGAAAATTCAGATGTTATCTGCTCTTTCTCTCTCCTCACTTTCTCTCTCTATATTTTCTCTCTCCTTAAAATCAGTTTGAGATTTCGAGCTCCGTTTTCGACACCTCCTACACTATTGGAAAGCTCTCGACGAGCTAAGCTTAACGGTGGGCTGAACAGCCCAAAAGGCTGCCGGAGGAGGGCTCACGCGCCTCCCAAAGTGGCGATGAGACCTATATTTTTCCAGCGTGATATCTTCGTCATCCGACCACCAATCGAGGTGATTTTGGTATCTATGGACTCAGCGTGATGAGAGGAACAAGAAGATACCAAGATCCCAGCTCGATTTCAACTAGATCAGCCTCGACGGACCAGCCCCGTCGCCTCTATGGCACCCTCGTTGGAGCAGCCGTATCTGGTGGCTATGAGGCACACCGTCGGTGCCAACATGATCAGAGGGAGCCGGAGAGTGGAAGCCCTACCTCAATTGCTCGATCCAACCGTCGGTAGCCAGAGTACGATGAGGGTCGGTCTCACGCCATCATGAGGAGTTCAAACTCTGCCATTCCGTCGTTGTGGAGCCAAATTGATGGCACAATTGCACTCAGAGGAGTGAGAGGAAGGTGTTGGACACCTCAATTGCAGGCAACGATCGTCGGATGAATCCGATCAGCCACCACCACCTAGCACCATCGTGGGAGCCTCAGGGCCGTCGTTCCACTCGGTGTTGAGCAACCCCACCATGGGGAATTGCTTAGAAGGCCACGGGGAATATTTCCCCTAGGCCAATTTCACGATAGCTCCGCCGTGAGACCGAAATCGGAGCCACCATTTTAGGCCAAGAATCCCACTCTTGATTCGAGTGGTTGGAGCCAAATTGAGAGAAATTGACCCCACCAATGGACTCAAGAGGGTCGATTTAGGGGGAGTAGGCTCAAGCTCAGCCACCAACGAGGCCAGTTGACGGCGGTCAACGGCCGGTCAAAGGATGTTTTGGGATTTTATGATCTGGACCTCCGATCAACGATCTGAGACCGCCTCCCGACTCGTTTCAATGCTCTGAACACAACGGTGACCTTCGTTTGAGCTAATTTTACTCCAGTGAAAATCACATGGTACCAACTGCACGCAGATCGAGACGATTCAAACTGTATTATTGGAGTCCAGAATGACATGTTAAAGAATGTATGATTTCCAGAAAGCACTCTTAGCCATTTATGATAGCTCGAGAAGCACTGCAGAGGATGCTTCACATATTGTGGATACAGCGAGGTACAACCAGACCCGCTTAGCTCGGAGTCCAAGTAAGTAGCAATCTCGCTTACAGTATGTACTGTATTAAAATGCATTGTGATATATGCTAAGTTTTAAGGATTTAAAGTTTAGTTAAGGAATGAATGAAGGAAAATGACACGAAGGGCAAAATTATCATTTTATGAAAAATGACCCAAACGGACCCAAAACGATCGATGTCGAAAAACGTTTCTTAGTGGTAATTTTCTATATTATGTATGTAACAGAATGTTAAAGTTACGTAATGAGTGCTGTTAAGTTAGAAAATAGACGAAAAACCCGCCAAGGATAAAATCATCATTTTTACAAAAATGGCTAGAACGGAGCCGAACACTCCGATTTGGCATAACGTTCTTAGATGAAAAATATTCCATAATATGTTGAGTAACGTGACCGTCATGTGTGACGAGAGTTTTAATAAGGATGTTTAAGTAAATGAGAGGTAACCCAGTGGGTTACAAAATTAAGGAAAGGAAAGGGTAAACCGATAGTATACCGAATTATGAAAAGAGGAAAGAATGGTTAATGCATATGTTTTATTATCAATCGAGTGGACTGATAATAAAGAAAGTTAATTAATGAGTCGGTTGTCGTTTGTTTAGGACATGAAAGCCGACCAATGGAATGAGAAAGGAACGAGATAGGAACGGAATAGAGAATGCTAGACCATAGTCGGGTAAGTTCAGATCTCACCTACAGCATGAAGTAAATAGTTTTCAAATGCTTATTTATATGATTGCAAATGTGTTTGCAATGGTTATACAAATTGTTTCTAAAAGTATGTTTGCATTAATTAAGCAAAAAGTTTTACAATATAGATCAAGATTGTAATGTATTTGCAACGATTATGTTTAAAAGTATAATTGCATTTAATATGCATAAAGTTTAAAAGTTCAAGTTATGATTCCAAAGTATTTAATGTATGTTTTGCATTTTGACAATGCATAATATTTTATAATTAGAGTTATAAGCTTTATGATGCATTGTTATGCATTCAGTTAAGTTTCGAAATAAAAGTTATGGTTTGCAAAATGTGATTGCATTATATGTTGCATATGTTATACAATAAATGTTAGAGTACATGTTATGACTTGTAAAAGGTGGTTGCATTACATGACACATTTGTTACGTAATGAGTTGCATTTATTATGCATTAAGTTGCATTTGTTATGCAATAAATTTTACAGTACAAGTATAAATTTCAAGTATGTTTGTAGATGATGTGACTGCATGTGACATGCTCACAAAAGATAATAAGAAGGTAAAGTAAAGATAAAGAAAAAGTGTCGTACCAGCCTCTGTGTTATGAGGTAATGAAAGTAAAGTTAAAGTTTGAGCTCCAAGGTGTGAGGTACATGACCACGTGATCGATGGTCTCAAGTCTTCCGTAAGGGAAGCATCATGTTTATGATCTCATGATTAATGAGTTGGTACGAACACTAAAGTAAGGTAAGGAAAGTAAAAGTAAGATAAAGAAAGTTAAGAAACGAGAATAGTAAGTTACAGTAAGAAAAGAGTATTGATAAAGTGCTCATAATTGAAAGTTTATAATTGAGCATAAATGGAATCATGCATTGTGATTCTGCTTGAATTCCTTTTTATGAAATATTTATATGTTATGTTATGAAAGACATTTTGAGAAACGTTTTACGTTAAATGTTTATGAAAAATGTATTTAGGTTTATGAAAAACATTCTAAGGAATGTTGTGTATTAATTGTTTATGAAAAGATTTGCATGGCTATAAGAAAAGATTTATGAAGGATGCTTTATGAAATGCATTCTAAGGATTGATGTTAAATGTTTTATGAAAGCGTTTATGAGAAACGTTTTATAAATGTTTCAAGCGTATTATGAAAACATTTATGAGGAACGTTTTAGAAATGTTTTATGAAAAATGTTTATGAAGTACGTTTATGAAATATGTTTCAAGAGAAAGGCTTTTATGATAAAAGTTTTTAAAGTATATTTAAACGCTTTGTGAGTTTATGTTTGAACTTACTGAGCGTAAGCTCATAAGAAGTTTTTCATGCTGTAGGTAATTTATAGGTAACCAGTAGGACCCGTTAGAAGAGCTGGGTGCTGCGGAAGGGCAGATGCAAAGATGTGGGAATGGATACCACTACAGCTTGCTTCCGCAATGCAAAGAAAAGGTTTTACACTATTTAATATAGTATTTTCAAGGTTTTTAAGAAAATCAGAGTTTTAAGTAATGTTTTCAAAAGTTTTAAGATACATTGTACTAAATATATTATACAATTATGAAATGATGTTTTAAGTTATGTTTTAATAAATGTTTCTTAGTAGTTTTAAGAAATGATTTGAAATAGTTTTTAAGGCAAATGTTGAGCGAGGTCTCAACAGGAATGGCGACAAGGGTCGCAACAGTTTTAATTACATTTTAAAGAATGTTAAATGTTTAAGAAAATTTTTTGTAATTCAGTATTTTCTTACTAAGTAAGTAAGATTACTGTATCAAGAACGATGTTTAAAGAAAGTTTAGTGACGGCCGAAAAGGTGGGTCGTCATAGTAAGTATATTTTCCTGGTTTTATATGTTAATAACATTTTGCTTGCTAACAACGATATAGGCTTATTGCATAAAACCAGGAGATTTCTATCGAAGAAATTTGAGATGAAGGATCTTGGTGACACCTCTTTTGTGTTGAGTATACAGATACATTGAGATCGTTCTCGAGGTATTCTTAGATTATCACAAAAGTGCTATATCAAAAAGGTTTCCAACAGATATAGCATGTAAGATTGCAAACTAGGTGATGCCCCTATGGCTAAGGGAGACAAGTTTAGTCTCAATCAGTGCCCTAAGAATGACTTTGAGCTTCAAGAAATGTAGAAGATTCCTTTTGCATCAGCAGTAGGGAGTCTGATGTATGCTCAGATTTTGTACGCGTCTAGATATTGCATACATTATAAAGATGTTAGGCAGATACTTAAGCAATCCTAGAAAGGATCACTGGATAGCAACCAAACGAGTCTTGAGGTACTTGTAAAGAACAAAGGACTACATGCTCATGTATTAGAGGTTAAATCAGTTAGAGATCATTGGGTGTACTGACTCCGATTATATTGGATGTCAAGATAGTATGAAATCTATGTCAGGCTATGTCTACCTTTTGGCTAGAGGTGCTGTCTCTTCGAAGAGTACTAAACAGTCTTTTATAGCATCTTTTACCATGGCAGCAGAGTTCATAGTGTGTTATGAGGCATCTAATCATAGAATATGGCTGTGGAATGTTGTCACGGGGTTGCACATAGGCTACCACACAAGTTATTTTGTGACAATAAGTCAGCAATTCTATATTCCAATAACAACAGGAGCTCGACGAAGTCAAAGTATATAGACATCAAGTTCTTGGTTGTGAAAGAAAGAGTTTAGAGTGAACAGTTGTCTATAGAGCATATCAGTACAAACTCCATGATTGTGGATCCGCTTTCTAAGGGATTGCCACCTAAAATGTTTCATGAGCACACTGCTTGTATGGGTATCATATCAATTCAGAATATTTAGTTTTAGTAGGAGTTTGTAATGTTAGATGCTTTTCTAATATAGACATGATTTTAGTCATTGGTTTTTGGATATTTTGAGGTTATTTTTTGCAGAAATAAAGTTTCGATTTATTCATACTCTGATTTTAGTATGGTTTGATCTCATTATGGTTTTAAGGTCGATCAGTTGGAAATAAGCATGTTAAGATCGCATTGTATGAAATTTCCATGCTACACATCTTTACTTGATCTTTGTCATTAGTTGTATTGGTATATGTGATCATTAATGCGTCTAGTTATGATATATGTAACGAAGGTCGCTTTAGTCCTATATTGATATGATCAATGGATAAGATTGTTAAGATGCATAAGGTATTGATAGCAAAATTCATGAGCTCATAAGGTATAATTCACATTTATAAAGTTTTTATATATAGCCCAAGTGGGAGATTATTAGAATTAATCCAATATATAGACTAATATATTAAATCAATGTGTATAAAGGCTATTAGATAAGGTTATCTATTAAAAGTGATCAATTTGAGTTTTAGGCTTTTAATGCATCATTAAGTATGAGCTTCCTATGTGTAGAGACCAAAATATAATTACTGATTTTATGATGGGCTAAATTAGTAAGTAAGAATAACTGCTAAGGTTTAGTTATGGTCTCTAAGTCAGTACGTACGTTGTATTTCTATTACTCGTTGATAGAGATTACAAAGGCTTACTTTGAAGGAGGACTTATGTATCGGACTTGGAAGATCCTCAACCTACAGACTCAAGAATCACATTCAATCCATGGATTCAAGTTAGCTTCCACGTCTTATTAATTATCTTGATGATTTGATATGAATGATTCTAGGTGATGATGGTTTTCATTACAATATTTTTTTCTAACAAAAAAATACTTCCCAACATTAGCAAGACTTTTGCAGTGGCTGAGGCTCGATTATTTTCTCAACGTCAACTATAGCAGCTCTCATCAGCTGTAATTCATTCGAACTAGATTCTGCAAACTTCTTATTTAGGACGTTACCATGGATGCTCATGTTTGTTAAGTGCAAATTGTCCAACTAACATTATGTTGGAATTGAAACAAGAAACGCAACGGAAGAGGCGGATCATTGACAAACAAAAATTTTCTAAAACTTTGCTCATCGGGAATAGATATATAATTTTAATTAATAAAAGAAAGCTTTATGAATTTTACAAACCTTTTGAAGACTATCAGGGTATCCTAGCTTTGCTCTTTGACACCGCGATCTTCCAATCCAACCTCCACACCAATGAAAAGATGAGTGGGCGTCAAACTGCAAGAATGAATTTTTCTCACACTTTTCTAAATCTGCTATGTACTCAACACATGAGATAGCAGACCTTTTTTTCAGAGAAGAACTCTCAGTTTTTCTCTCTGAGTATTTTGCAAAAATTATGTAAAATGAAAAAACTCTTAAGATAACTGTTATCTCTCCCTATTTATATCTGAGCAATTTTTATTTTTTAATTGACTTTCATTTTTTTTTTCTTTCCCAAATCACAAAGTGATTCGTATCTCTCTCACACACACACACGGTAAGTTACTTTTTTTTTTCTTCCCCAATCACTTAGACGTGATTGATATAATATATATATATATATAAGGTATAACACGAGAAACGTAATAATACGTTTCCCTTTTTCTTTTTTTTTTTAATTAACAAACGAATCAGTGATTCGTTTCATATATATATATATATAATATATATATATATAAAGAAACGTAAATGAATTCGTTTTGAATTCGTTAATATATATATTAATAAATAATAAAATCTTATATATATATATATATATAAAAAGATTTGGTTCAAAAACATATATATATATATGTATCTAAATCTCAATTCAAAAAATAAATCATATTTATTTAAGAAAAGATTTTAATTAACTAATGCTCAGTCAAATGTGACAACATTTATCACATTACATTATGTGTCACAAAGAACATTTTTTGTGTCACATTAATAATTCAAGTGTGAAATAATTAATTCAGAATTCAATAATTCTAAACTGAATATGTAATTTATTTTATGCATAAATCAATATAGTGTTATAGAGGTGGCATTGGGGACCTATGGACCTATAACCCAAGCTCCAATAAATTTGACAATTTAATCAAACTCTTTCATTTATGTGTCAAATTTATTAGTTTCAATGTTACTTCACTAAAAACCTGAAACTGAACCCTTAAGGTTATAGTAAAATTACTCAAAAAAAAATTAGCGAGTAGTCCATTGATATAATCATTACATATAAGTCAGTCCTCCATAAATAGTTTATAATAAGAGCTAGGTTCAATTTTTGTTTACCTCTCTTATTATATGTTTATCCTTGAGTTTCAATAATTCTCTAATGAACAATTAATTCATAATCTTATTATGAACGAGCGCTCTACTGTTCAAACCTTGAATTATCACTCAAGAGAACTATTTTTCTAACTTCCATAGAGAAGGAATGGATTCCATATCTGTATAATATTATTCCCAGCCACTTATTACATTATATTTCCAAGATGCTAAGTTATGATCTATGCTTACACAAATCTTACCATGCAAGTCAAAAAACATAATGTCATAAATAAGAGTCTAATAAATACTCAGGATTAAGACTATCAAATATATTATCATCATAGTGATAAATTTGAATACTCTATTTGTAATGGATGATTATTAGAGATTCATAATTTATCTGGTCTAGTCCTATATAATTTCATTATATAAA